>JASTWK010000471.1:0-137674 GCA_030770225.1 Temnothorax unifasciatus | reverse complement strand
AAACTAAACTCGTAAATTTTGTACACGCTTGTCCTCCGTAGATGTATCATTCGCGTTTTCGTCCCGAAAAGATTAATGATTTCGGCCACCGCGTCGACGCACCATTTGCGAGTCACCTCCTATTACAGGTTCATCCCACACAGAACAACCCTCCAATGGACGTCCATACAACCTCTATAGCTCCATGCGACATCCATCTCTATGGTGGACGTCAGATAGATTTCTAATAGAGATCCATATTATCTCCATCATAGATATCTTCTACAAATCCATAATGAAAATCCATTAGACATCTATTATGGATGTATAATAGACTTATATATAAATAATGTTTTTAATAGATCAATATTTAAGTTTTATCAGCAAATTTAAATTTTCAGATAATTTAATATAATTAATTTTTCCATTTTTTAGGAGTATTTAAACAATTGTATTTATACGTAACTTAAGACATCTCTTTTTAGACATTGTATAGATTAACTATAGATGTTTAATGGAGCTTCGATGGATAACTAATAGACGTTAACTAGACGTTTAATGGAGCTTTGATGGATAACTAATAGACGTTAACTAGACGTTTAATGGAGATTTGATGGATAACTAATAGACGTTAATTGGATGTTTAACGGAGCTTTGGTGGATAACTAATAAACATTAACTAGACGTTTAATGGAGCTTTGATGGATAACTAATAGACGTAACTAGACGTTTAATGGAGCTTTGATGGATAACTAATAGACGTTAACTGTATGTTTAACGGAGCTTTGGTGGATAACTAATAAACATTAACTAGGCGTTTAATGGAGCTTTGATGGATAACTAATAGACGTAAACTAGACGTTTAATGGAGCTTTTGATGGATAACTAATAGACGTAAACTAGACGTTTAATGGAGCTTTGATGGATAACTAATAGACGTTAACTAGACGTTTTATAGATTCCTTATGGATATATGCGTTTTAAGGCCTATCCAGTCGACAAACTTGAATATAGCTGCACATAACCATTTGCATAAATAGTATATTACACTACAAGGGCCGAAAGTTGAATTTTCGGCCCTGCGCGTCATGATGCCATATCTTCTACAAATCCATAATGGACATCCATTAGACGTCTATTATGGATGTATAATAGATTATATACGTAATGTTTCCAACATATTAATATTTAAGTTTTATAAATAAATTTAAATTTTTAGATAATTTAAAATTATTAATTTTTATACAATTTTTTAGAAGTATTACGTTATATACATAAAATACATAGATTAACCGCGAGCGTTAGTAACGCGCATGCCGCGACGCGGTTTCGTAAATATATTTACGAACACAAATAAATTTTGTAATGAGCCGGTACTGGTTTTTTTTTCTGACATTCACCCGACATTAAGAAATATTATATCATATATCCAATTCAAAATTTTATTATTCTTTTTAAATTGAATTTGTTTCTTTAAAAAATTTTTGAAAAATTATATATTTGCACTGGTTATGACATATGTAGACTATATATAACACTTACATTAAATTAAGAAGTAGTCTACCACGTAAGGCAGTTGGCTCACGATCCAGAGGTCCCGAGTTCGAATCCACCAAGGTAAGTGTTTTTTTCAAATACAAATAAAATATTTATAATCATATATAGACTTGGGTATCTTAAGAAACAAATTTAGTTAAAGATATTAATAAAATTTCGAAATAAATAATTTTTTTTGTTGGGTAAATATTCGTATTTCTCTAAATTTTAAAATATCTTCTTGAGAGCGTATTTGAGAGAGAAAAATCTTCTAAAATTAAGCGGGAGCCACTAAAAAACAGAATTCCAAAGTTCCATTAAACATCTATGGTTAATCTATACAACGTCTAAAAGAGATCTATCAATACGTCTAGTGGAGGTCGAATGGAGGTGTGCAATGCGGAACTATGGATGACTAGTAGACGTCCATGGGAAGTTTCATGGATGTCTAATGGAGGTTTTTAATCTCCATGATGGACGTCTAGTGGACGTCCATTAGAGCTTTTTGTTCTGTGTGGGATGGTGCGCGCATCGGCGCGATCACCCTCATTAATGTTTATGGTATTCGGCCGCCCGATGAATTAGTGTTATTAGACGTCGCCTAATATACCTACCGGAAGCTTTGTCATCCTGCAACAGGTGGTTACATCGAAACGCACGCGAGACGCAATTTACGCCGAAGAAAAGATGGCTGCTGCAGTTGCGCGATTTAAACTAGATTTTCTTCCGTGTATTTGTTCCTATAAATATTTGCCACGCGCAATAATTGACGCCGGGATAATGTTTCGATAATAATAAATCCGTATGGAAAATAAAAACCACTATACAGCGATTGCACCAATAATCGATGAATTTATCTCACAATCAAATATCGAACTAAAATGTGTTCGCCATTTCCGTTGTTTTGATCAGGGTATTCCTATGTCACCGTGATCGGTCAATTTTCAATCGCGAACCCATAATCATCAATCATTGATATCTGCCAATTATTACGCTAATGGCTCCTATAACAACCGGGGATGTATCCGCCAATTGTTCTCTAATACATTCTCCGATATATCGCACATAGACCCATTAAATGACCGTTAGATTATCCGCTAAGTCAAAGGGACATGAATCTGGTTAAGGAGTCCCTTGTGCGCATGCATAGATAATTAACGCTAACTTATACTCGATTCGGGCGCATTTATCTTGAGCAATCTCGAGAGCGTCAGACACCTTCGAATATTCCACTTTCCTGCACCATAAAATGAAATTACGGCCTGATTTAGTTATGTCCGTGATCTTCTCGCGGAAACGATCTCCCTTCCCTCACCCCTCATCTACGCTAATTGTTATCAAAGCGATCAAGAAGCGGAACGCGTTTCTGGAGCGGCATCTAATTATGTGGCAGAGTTCGTAAACGGTAATCCGATAGGCACGGTCAAATTTAGCCGAGAGATCACCGTACCGTCAACCGTATTCCTGGTTGCTTGTTTTAACGACCGCTGTCTACCCCCCTCCCCGCGTTGCTGGATCAACGGCGTATGAAGTGAGTCGTGGTTGCTGTCACGTGTCCACTCTGTTTACTAGAAATTTCAACCTTTGTTATTTATCCTTTGAGGCTTCGAATGCGGCCACCGTGCCGAGTGGTGCACGCTCTCGATTGACGAGCTCGAATGTTGTTTGCCAGTTCGCGCGCACGCACAGCCTGCGGGAAGGACCGTCGCAATAACAGAAAAATTTGTGGAATTCAAAATTCGATGCGCGGAGAGCGTTGAAAATTGTTAACGGAGTAAACACTCAAAGTAGCATTGTAGTACACAATTGCTTTAATTGCATTCTGTACTTTTAATCGCGGGAAACGTTCCTCGCGCTGTCTTTGACGCCTGCGAAACGATTAATGTCCATTTCTGTCAATGTAGATTAACTCTAATCTCGGTTTAACTGACTTTTTATCTTTCTCTATAGTTATAAGAGTTGGAAAAAGATGGAAAGTAATTAAGTTAAACCGAGATTAAAATCAAGCTGCATCGATGGAAATCGACATAAATCGCAAGACCTGGACTCGCGGTCGCGCGATTCCGTCTTCCGGTAGACTCGCCATTCGTTTCCGCACAAACGGCGATTCCGCAGAACGATCCCTGCTTATCGAATCGATTCGCGCCCGCGGTACTTTGTGCGTTAACGCGCGAGTAACCTCTCTTCGCATAATGCGTATTTATGCTGACGGCCGCGGCTGTCGGCGGTATATCGATGCGTGTCGACTCGACGCAACGGTCGTATGTAAATGCGCGCCCCGGCGTGCACTCGATCATTCGTATGCGCCACGCGCGATTCGCGGTATTCGCGCGCCAAGCGGCTCCGTTTAACGCCGTTTACGCGCAACAATTCGATTTCGCAAATCGAAGCGCTCTCCCCTTCCAACATTTGCCCTTTCGCTTTCTTTTTTGTAATTTAACAAGGGTCGCGCGATGAGCCGCGAATATCAAAAACACGACTATCCGTCTATTCCGTGGCATTTGCGTGCGATGTGCAATAACGCCGTTTGAAATATTTACACGGTATCATCTGGCAAATTACACGTCATACAAATATATGCCATGCGTACGGATGACGGTTTGTTTACAGTTAAAGAACTGTTTGCTCTCAACAGCTCGATAACGTAACGATACTGAAAGCGTGTCGTGCAGCTTGTTTTTTTTTTTATATGATGTTCCGACTGAAAGGGAGATCGTAATGAGTGGTGGTTTCATTCGAAAGAGTTTTACGCCGGTTTATTGCCGAGTTGTTTTTCAAACCGAGTTCCGACTAGGTCTACAAAATTATGAAACGCATGATTCTAAGTAAAATGCAACGAGCAACGTTAATTGTTATTAAACGTACAGTCTTTCCCGAGCGCTTTCGAACATCGAAGTAATGCAATACGTGCACTCGTTTATTCGCACTTTGCCCGGCGTATACCGGGTGATCCGCGCCGATGTAAACACGTTTCACTGCACCCGATAGGTAATACGAGCCGGGATGCGAATCGTGTACACCCAAATTGAACGGGAAATTTACTGGCCTGTTCCGCGAATCTCGGATATCCTCATCGAACCGGGGGCGAGGGGAGGGGGGGGGGATGGGCCTCTCCGTACCCTCCACCCTCCTTTCGATCGTGAAAGCCGAAACCTTCGTCGGGTTTCCCGTTTTGGGAGCTCGCTCGAAAATCGCGAAAACTCGTCGCTCGCCAATGTTGAGTGCCAATCAAGTGGGGAAGGACTAGAAACTCTCTGATGCCAAACCAATCGGAGTGTCGAATCGCATTGCGACCAACGCAGGCCCCTTTTGCCGTTACTTTGTCGCGACGTGACATTTCGACCATCGGCTCTCGTCACTCTCCTTCCTGCACACGCCATCGACTCGTCATCCTCTTCTGTGGTACCGTTGTCACTCCTCCCTTTTTTTTGTACTGACTATTGATTATTCTTTCATACCGCATGTCGTTTCATTGGTTGATGCTTATTCATTTTGCTGTCATTTATTTGCGGTAACGCTGTTAACGGACGAATAAAAAAAAGAATGTTTAGACATACGGTTTATTAATATTGTGTTTTGAAATCTAATTAATTAGAAAAAGTCTCATTAATATGTTAAATGCCGTGTTGGTTATTTGACTGACCGACTACCAACTTCAAAAAATGCATAAAACTCGTAAAAAGTAATTTTTGTAACTCTGCAAATTTAATTAATAATACGATAAATAAAATAACAGTCTAAAAGAATAAACGTACTATATGTTATGATAATTTTATAATTCAGTTATATTATAGAATATTTTTGAGATGCGTGGATTTAACAGTGAAAATTTTATTCCGGCGTAGACAAATGAATTACATCCAGCATTCATTCGTTAATTAACAACCATCACTAATGAAAAGTTTCTTTTCATCAATTGATTAAAATTCTTATTTTTCTTTAATTAATTAAACTTTCCAGACACGATATTAATAAACCGTACGTGTAAACGTTCTCTCCCAAGCGAAATAAAAAAAATCCCTTTAAACGCGGTCATATCACAAGTCACGAATATTTTGTAAAATCCCATGATTAGTGTCGGGCATTTCTCAGTTCTTGGGCACGAGAATATACGAAATATGTATAATTGTCTTTACCTTTTTCCCTCTCGGGAAGCGCGGTTTTATTATGTGGAATATGTAACGGATGTACAAAACGTGGCGTTATGTAATTGCGGTTAACACACGCGCTCTGCGGTACGGCGCGGGCGCGCGAGGCCCGAGGTATAAAACCCAGCGCCGCACTCTAATCAACTCAGGCAAGTTAATCGGCTTGTAACGGCTTTATGACACATACGGTACACTTTAAATAAGGCATGCCCGCGCCCGTTAACCGAGCTAAATGCAGACGGATAGTTTGCAGCGCGCGCTCGCGCGCGCATGCCCTGGACCCGCCCCCCCCCCCTTTGCAATTCTCGCCGCTCTCCGTGGAATGAAATTTTCGCGGGACAAAGTGAATGCTGGAGGGGAATGAGTTAATTGCGAATAGTTTAATAATGCAAACTCTGCCCGGCTGAGCGTTTATAATGGAACGCTCACGCAATGGTCACCGTTGCGTACCGTTCGGTCAATTGTCGTTCGGCCGTGTAATTAGCAACATTATTGTAGCCTTTGATTGTATTGTAATAAAGTATCTCTCCAGAATATAGATAGAAAGAGAGAGAAAGAGGGAGGGAGAGCTCATGTATGACTTTTTGAAGTTATATCTAACGACACATGGCTTGAAATACCTTTCCAATATTTAAAAACAAAGTTATACGAGTTGATATTCAATATTGAAATGTCTTTCATTTATTAACAACCAAAAATGTATTTAAAAATTTTTTAAAATAAAATTTTCCGACAATGTAAGTTATTTTTGGGCAGTTTGAATAGCGATTTTTTAATCAAAGAGTACAAGACTCATGGATAATCGACGATTCGCGGTTCGAGAAAGAACTGCGAAGCAAGGGCTACCCTCGCGATTCGTTAAAGGGACTTGGCAGAGCTCGCTGCACGTTTCGTGACGTTTCAGGGTAAAGCAAACGAACGAGGGCGAAATATAAAGTGCCGAGGCAATGTCATTACATCAGCGTACTATCGTGCTGAACCGGGTAACGAAGTTCGCTGAGTAATGTCGTTTCGCCGATCGATGGGACATCATCGGCTCTTCGATATCTGACTGTCGGCTGCCGGTCCCACGAACAAGATTACCGGAAGCACGAGTGCGCGGATGGGTTTGGGAGATCAGGGAGATCGGACTCTCCGAGAAGGACGACGCGACGCAGCGAGATAACGCGAACGTCCGCGGTCGGCTAAACCCTGTACAGCCCGTTAACCCTGCGCGTTCGCGTCCCCGCGTCTCGCGGAATCCTCCCTTAATCTGCCCCTGGAACGTTTACATCGGTGGTTAAAGCTCGAACTTAAAATCTCGGAAGGAAGGGACAAGCGGGCTGTGCTGTCGCGGACAGCAAATCCTAGCGTACTGCCTTATATCACGTTCTACGAGGAGGGATGAGCGTGTATGTAATGCAAATGCAGAAAAATATCACGGTGGCCTTTCATAAATTACGTTGGCGTTGTTAGGTCTAGGTCTTGTAATACTCTTTTGATATACGTGGCTGGAAAAACGTACTATCGTACGTGTTTCGTAATACGATACATTTTTTTACATGCATTTTTCCACTAGAAAGCCAAAGGTACGTTAATAACGTTAAGTAAAATGAAATAGGAAATATGTGAAACAAGTATATTTTGCGCGTTTACGCGCTGTGTATATTTATCCCATTCAATTTACTATATTTTCTTATTTTTCTATACTTTTGTACTTTCTTGTCTCTTTGAAAAATGTTCCTGACCAGAAAATAAATGGCACTGTCTACTTCTTTCATAACTCTTGTCATTTATGCGTTTGTACGATCAGTACAAATGGCTTGGTTAACCAAATTTCGTTGAATTATCCTCGTTTCTCGTACCTGGTTTCAGAAACGCGGTCACCAGTCGAGCGGTATCGGTCTGATTAACCAAAATAGACCGTTTACGTTCTACGAGAAGGCTGTAATGGCACGCGGCCGGAAGCAGAACGGAAGTCTCCTGGATATCCTGCGTGGCCCGGCCGACGCAGATTTATTCGCGTATATTCCGCCGCATGGTCAATTCGATGACACGGCCGATCGGCCGCGCACACGTCCGAGAACCTGTGCAAGCGTATTTCGGCGAAGGTACGAACACGCGATCGTGCGGGCTGATCGGAAAATGTAATTTGCTGTTCGCGATATATCGGGGAAATTCTGCGGCGAAACGGGGCGCTAGTAAGTATTATTTGATGCTCGCTTCAAACTCGTATTCTATCTTATTCCGTCCAAAATCAATTGTTTATAATAACAAAAAAGATTAAGGATACATAAATATAAGTATTAGAAAATATATAAAAAATTAAAGATATACAAATACAAAGGGCATTGGAAAATATATTTAAAAAATATCGGTCGATCGTTCAGCGAAATGTATATTGAAACCGGACGGTCTTGATGTACGTTTAACAGTAAAACATTTTAAATACCGGAAATTTCAATTGAATCAAACGGATACGTCTCATTATCAAGCATAATTGAAATCACATTTGCGCGATGTACAAATAATCTTAATGCATATACGTCGGATGCGGCTCGCAGGAAGAAGTAGAGGTGGAGAATTGTGAGGGAACGGTTGGAGGGAGACCCCAGCATCGACATTTGATCGCGAGTTCCGTTCCTGTGTAGCGAGCAAGGATTGCAGGCCGAAGGGAGGGACGGGGGGGGGGGTATTGGTTTGCTGGCGGAATCAGTGCCGCCGGAAGTGCATCCTGGATCGCATCCTGCCCCGCTGCATTCGCTTTTCCGCGAACGTTACGAAGTATGCCGGTTAGATCCTTGCTCAGCAAGCGGGGCGGGGATGGAAGGCGGGTACGATCGTGATGTGAAACCGTTTTCGCGTTTCTCCACCCTTGGCAGGGGTGAGTGGAAAAAATCCTGCGGGCGTAAGCGATGCGACTCGTCGTGAAGGTAAATGGCACTAATTATGCTGGCGGAAATAAATTTCTGGCTGCAATTTTCGAGGTAGACACGGTGAACGTTGCTATATGAAAGGAAAGGATTTTTAGATATTTAAAAAATTTTGAAATTTTGAAAATTCTTATCATTGAGAAAGAAAGAGAGCATATTTCTTTTCTAATTTTGTAATAAATTTCAGATGATTTATTATATTTATAGATATACCAGAGGTACATTCTATGAGAGGATAGTTTGGCTTCAGCAGGACGTAGGACATTACTCTCAAGTTGTAGTTGATTACCCTAACAGCGATTAACAGCATGATACACATGCTCCTTCACTTCTGCACTCACGCTGTTATATCACTTAATGTCACTTCATATGATGGCTCTAAGCTTGATGCTTAGTGCGACTGACAGCGAGCCATTTATCATCGTAACAAATTTGTTCATTATTAGTCGAATCGAAACTTCAACAGTTTCACGCTGTTGTAATATTTATTACGTTTCTTTAGCAACGTGGCAAAATTTTCAAGTGTTCCGCAACGAGCAACGGAGGCATTCTTACAATTTATCTATTCCAGTTTACCCTGCTTAAGTGTAACGTTACGTTTCATTACAGGCTTCATTACGAAACCTTTATACAGTGTAAAATTTAACGACGTATAATAATTAAAAACTGTATTTATTTAATTCTATTCTAAATAATTAAGTATATTCTAAGTATGAATATAATCTATAATCTATAATCGTTCGTATACTTTTGATAATTTTTCTCGTCTTATATACAGGTTTTGAAGATTTCATAAAGGGAGATTTTGTTTAACGGACGAATCAAATTTCTTTTACGTGTGCGAGTTCCGCAGAATAACACGTCTCTTTCTCTTTCTCTCTTTTGAATCTCTCGCCGTGCGATACGGAACAATGTGGGGGAAACAATGAAACAATACGGTGACCAGCGCCGGGGAAAGAAATGTCCGCGCGCGCAGGCAGACACAGCTCGCACAGGTCGGCGGCGGGTCGCGGAAGCGATAACTGGCGAGATAACAACGGGGCGCGTTATCGCGCGACTGAATGGCACCATTACCGGTTTAATATGGCCTCTCATCGAGCGCCCGCCACTGCATTACGCAACGATGCGCAGCGCTGCTTTGCGCGCGTGCACACGAGGAGGCCGGGTAGCAGCCGGTCGGCCGGTGCTGGGTATATCGAGACAGATAGCCTTTCGGGACATTGAGTGCGTCCTGTTCGATTGAACATCCTGCAGCAGCAGCAGCAGCAGCAGCGCGCGCGCGCGTGATTCTATTTGCCGGACATATGCGACCCGTATCTATATTTGCGCTGTCTGCTAGCTTATATGTAAGAGGATGGCCCCGGCTGGATTTAATTACCCGCTCCTCCGCATGTTGTACGCGCTCATGCCGTCAATATGTCCGCGAGTTAAGCACTCGACGTCTCATTCGTCGGAGTTTAATCATGTCGCGTGTGGAAGGAAAAAAACCGCGTCGTCTCTCAGTTTTGTTAGATTTCGTATAGGAATTGCACTCTTCTAGAAGAAAAAAATACACTGAGAAAAAAATATTTAAAAATTTGTTTGTGGAATATAAGGTTTATTTCACAGAATATTCTACAAATAAATTTTCTAGTATTTTTTTCTCAGTGTAATAAGAAATAAATAAAATTAAATAAATAAAATGTTTTTTAAAATAAAAATGTCTAATCTTTGAAATGAAAAAAACCCGTTGTCTTTCACATTTGTTACATAAGCCCAATCCTCTAGAATCTAGAATAAAAAATAATAAAAAAAATACAATTAAATAAATAAATAAATAAAATGTTGTTCTAGGCTAAAAATGACTCATCTTTGAAGTGCGTGTTCTTTTGCGAATCGATCTCGGAGAACTGGACTTATCACAATCTTTCATATTAGATATTTTGGTTCACAATTCCGGTTATGTTTTAACTGAAATTAATTTCGTTGCTAATCTTGCTATTTAAATCAGCTAGATATTAAAAGATAACGAGAAAAAGAGCACGCAGATGCGCAATGTCATATGTACGCAAATGTTTCTATCCGCGTGCCCCCCACTCGCATATGAAATGTCGAAAGAAACGCCCCTCGGCTACTATCCCATATAGGAATTGCCCGTAGTGGCAAGGAAGCCAAGGCTTGGCCGAAGCTATGGCGCTCAATCATTGGCCAAGAATCTATCAGCCAATACTGGCCCATCATTGGCAATTTACTGGTTGTTGAATAGTCAGGCGTTACAACGAAGGCCGACGTAGGGCAGTCAACTGTCGGCCAGAGTTCTGTCAGCCAGTACTCGACCAATAATGGCAAATAACTGACTGCCTATCTATATAGAATAGCTAGGCGTTGTGACGAAGCCCTACGCTTGGCCAACGTAAGGCAGCCAACTGTCGGCCAGAGTTCTGTCAGCCAGTACTCGACCAACAGTGGTAAATAACTGACTGCCTACCTATAGAATAGCCAGGCGTTGTGACGAAGCCCTACGGTTGGCCAATGGTTGGCACCCGCACATCGGCCAATATTCTGTCAGACAGTACTGAACCATCACTAGCAAATGACTATGCTAATGTCGAATCATCCGACAGATGGCATTTGATAGGATCCGTTTCTCCTGTTTAAAATACGACCAACGATAGTATAAGAACGATGTAGAAATGACGGAACTGCACAACTTATATCAGTTGTATCGTGGAGTCCACTTTTATAATAAAATGTGACACACTTTTGGATTAATGTTAACTTTAATGTAATATTATTTTTGAAGACTAATAATAATTAAATAAACAATATATATATATATATATATATATATATATATAACGTATGTATTTTATAACAAAACTCGTTTCTTAATTAATTATCAACCAGTCTGAAATCTGGCAACCAGTACTGGCGCAGTACTGAGCCGATAGTAAATCCTATACTGGGGCAGTACAAGTAGACAACGGCTGGGCCAGTACTGTCTGCCAGTATTGGACCGGAGTTATCATCCATGGTTGCACCAGTATTGGTTCAGTAGAATTACCAGTACTGTGCCAGTATACTAACTGTGGGAAACAGTACTGGCTTAGTACTGGGCCGGTCATAAAATCCTATATGGGATACTACCTAAAATATGGAAATCTGCGATGTGCGCAAAATGCTTTTTGACGACAAGATTCGTACAATTGAAATTCACGTGTAATCGGCATCGCGCGCGTTTTCGCGCCCTCCTGCCCTCTCGACAAGCCCTCCCCCCCTGTGCGTTGCCCCTGTTGATATATCGCGGCGTGCAAGCGATTCGACGCGAACGCTAATGGCTCGTGTCAGCAATTTTTCTTTTCTCTTCTTGATTCGAGTGACCGCATTTGGACCGGTTACACGGCGTCGCCGTCCGCTGGTCCGATGGGGAGGGGAGGGGGGGGAATTAATATCGTATTTATTCAAATTGGCCATTAGACCACGCCGTGGTCGTACATGCATAGACGCGGGATGTTATACGCCAGTACGGCGGAATAAATGGACTCCTCATGTAAATCGAATATTCTTTTTCGAACGCGTATCAATATTTACGATGCCACGGAATTGCGTACCCCGTATCACTACATCCGATAAGCAAGAGATGTCCGTTCGCCGATCGATATATTTGCGTATAAACCGCGTATTTATCTACATCTACAAAGTAGACCCCGATATCACTCTAATTCCCGAAGCAACCAGAGACCTTAATACGAGAAAATTTCTCATTTATTTCCCTTATTTTGCAAACGGGAGATAAACCGACTCTTATTTCTGTAAGGATGGAATTCCCCGGAAAAATATTTTCCCGTTCCGAGGCAGACGTTGTCGGGAACATGCAAAATATATTATTTGCGCGCAAACAGTATTGCGAAATGCTCGCTGATTTGAAAAGCGCAAAATACGGTCGAAAATATGTTTATGGGGATTTTCACGAAAGTTCAAGCGGAGCGTTATCGGACACGAAATTATTTGTGCTATCTGATATTTAACGCGTATCGCTGCACATATTAAAAATACAGAATATTCGATACGGCCCTTTTTTCATATTTGTCATAAGTCTTTCCGTTGAAATGTAATATATAATTTTTTTTTTACAAACTTTAGTGATCGAACGAATGATAATCTGCCGCGATGTAACACACGTGATATAATATCGAGGGTTGGCTCATGCACGCGCGCGCGCGAGCGTATGTGCATGTGCATATGTGCTAAAATCGCCGCGATTGTCATTTCGTAATACTCCGCGACATTTTGCGCCAGGCGAAATTTATATCCGTTGAGTCGATTGTCGCTACATGTACACTAATTTCGTCACGTTCAACGAGCAACGTGTGTTGTAAATAGCATTTGACACGCGCAAATGCGTGCGACGATTTCTGACGAAACGTTTGGACGTTTGCCAGTCGATTTATGTATCCATGCGGACGCGTAGACACGCGCGACAATCGATTTTTCTGTAGCTTTTTCACTTTTTGGTTTCACGTTTCGTTGCCCAAATTTTATCTGACAAGAGCCGCGGTCGCAGCTGTTGTTTGAGTTGGGGCTCGCGAATATGAATATATTGTATTTTATTTAAAACATATACATTATTGCATTTTCTAAAAGTCGTAGCAGTTTTTTTTTAAATGGCGAACTCATTTGTAAATATAATAATGGACATGAATTGATAAAAAAAGAAATTTGCTTTTTCATAAAATATAAAGGCTGCATTCCGATATTCATTATCAATACCAAAACTATATTTTTCTATATTTTACGTCACGTATACTATAAATTTTCAATACTGACAGTTGCTGACAGTAAACATCGGAACGCAGCCATTATCTTAGCTTGTCGAATTGTCATTATTCTCATTGCGTCAGACATGTTGGCATGTATCAGATTTTTACTGTAATAACGTGGCGATATCTCAAAAACGGCGCGATAAGAAGATACTTTTCAATAATAACTTTATTCGCATATTCTACGTGTCTACATATGCACCTATAGGTCTTGATGTTCGTTTACATTCTGCCTGCTCTCTCTAGATGCTCCCCCTCCCGAGCCCTTATCCCATTACCTCGCGCCATCTATTTCCTATTCCTAACTTACGGCATGTCCCTCTAGATACACGTCATGATACATTTACATTTCGTGCGATATAACTGTAAGTAACGCGATACGCTTATCATTTCCAAAATTGATAATTTTGTGCATTAATATCATTAAAAGCAATAACTTAAGTTATTATGCTTTTAACTTATATCGTTTCTAAAATCGATAATTTTGTACATTAATATCGTTAAAAGCATAATAATTTAAGTTATTATGCTTTTAACTTAAGTTATGCTTTTTGTGCAATGCAATTATCAATATATACATATAATAAGCTATCTTTGAAAGTTCGCAGAGTTGCCCACACTTTCTATAAACTTAGGTACACGTATTACGTTATTATTATTCTACAAGTAGAGAAACATCGATGGTAAACATATTTAGTGCTCGAGGCAAAGTGTACGAGGTAAAGTACGACGCTAAGTATCGCTACCGAAGAACCGACCAGCGTCCAGCGACAATGTCCCGTCGCGAATTATAAATTCGTGAATACGTAACGCGGCAAGGACACGCGGGGTTTCCCTTATGTATGTACATTCATACTGTGGCATACATATTCATGCGAGTAACGTGATACCTGTGGAGATTTGCCTCGCACACCGTCCTTTTAATTTCGAAGTGCGCGCCGGCAAAAGAGGTTCGATACACATAGAGAGGAGAAAAATCGGCCGATTGGTACGTATAAATTGAGTGCCGGGTGAACATAATAGACCTATTTGTTTTAACTGAACTTCTTGCACAGTTCATCTTTCCTTTTTTTCTTAACACGTTGGAGAAAAAAAGAGAAAAAATAAACTGTGCAAAAAGTTCAGCTAAAACGAACAGACCTAATGATGAGCGATGACGATAACGACGATGATGATAACGCCGGCGATATTGCATCGCATCGTAGTCGTATCAAAGATAAGACAACGAGGCAAGTGATATTTCGTGCTAGGAAGAGAAAGTCATCTCAACATTTCTACGTGACGTTTTAAACCGGGGAATACTTAACAGATATTTGAAGGTGTTGAGTATACAGGATATGAAATTAGCGATACTTATAACATCGTATCTTTGTGTGTGTGTGTGTTTCGAACACTAGATGTGATTACTTTCAATGTGTTTTCCCGCTCGTCTCTTGATATATAAATTTATCTTCGCACTAAACAAGTTAAGTTTCTCTTCGGTCTGCTTTCATTGTCACTTCGCTAAAATATTCTTCAATAAACTTAAAAACTTAAATACCATTCACGTCGCATCGATCATCACTCAGGTGTCAGAACAATTTCCGCGCCATCGGTAATTCTTGAAAGGAATATTTTCTCGGCGACATTCCGTATCTCCTCATTAATATAAACATCCACAAACTCCGCGAACATATCCAGTTATTAGATTACATTTTAAAGAGTGAGTATAAACTATAATAAATACTTACAATAAAGATAATGTTTAATTATTGCAATAAAAAATGTATATGTTGCCTATACTATAAATCTATAATTTTTTGACAATTTTATTTATATGGAATAAGATTCGTCTTATAAGACATGCCATTACACCAATCACATTATAAATAATATTATTAAAGTCAGTATTATTAATAATATTATTAAGGTGTATAGTTTCAAATTGAGCATTCACGCGTGTCTCTCTCTTTTTTCTTACATTTTAAAATATTCACAAAATATTCTTTTCTTTTGTAAAATATTCCTCGTGCATATGACCGACGCTGCATGCAACTTGTCGTTGGAAACACAAAGGTGGACAGAGGGAGAGGGGAATGGACTACGTGCGCGCGAGGTAACATGCATTTTCTTGTGGTTTAAGGTCTCAAGTATACGAACATTACGAGAAAGAAACGCGTTCTTCATGTTTTGCATACTCATACACTCGCGCTATACTTTTTTTCCCGCACACAGCTTACGTTACAGCGATTATATTGCGTTACACAGCGAAACTCCGGTAATAATGCCACGTGTTGCTGACGCTTAATGTCGATAATGATCTCGATAATGGCAACGGTACGTTGTTGGCCGACACGTCCGGCGCTAGTACACGCGATCCCGAGCCGCGAAGGATTCGGTTGTATTTCGTTCTTTTATCTGAGATCAATATTTTCTGAATCACGTTCGGGCTTTGTTCGCCTTTCCTGGAAACCCTCGAGAATTTTAAATTCATCCAATTGTTCTCCCTTTCTGAAATGCTGGCATCTTTACTCCTTATACGAATAAAAAATCGATACTCTCTTAACTTCTTCTTATCTTGTGACATTAATTACGTAAAGAGAGTGTGATTAAATCGCGCCGCACAATTGAGTACGAAAATCGAGTGCGATGAGAATCATTTTTAATATCTGGTAACGTCAGCTGCAAACGCCAGTCCTTCGAACTTTGCCCTCCGCTCCTTTCGAGGTCTCCTACCCTCTTGCCCCCTTATGCTCGGTGAATTGCAAATTCTCCGCAAAGAGTTTGTTTCCGCGATCTTTTCGCGCTTTCCGTTCTTTTCCTCGACGATCCACGGGCAAGTTACAATTGGGAGGACACATTACTTGATATTAAATTCCCGTGACAGACGGCTGCGAGAGTTCGACGTATTCATTTCGTTTTGCATAATACGCGGTTCGTGGATTATGATATACGGGTGCATTATCGTAATGTGAAACCCGCGTTAAGCTATAGCCGTTATTATGTCTCGTTTCTGTCACGTTGAAAATTCCCAAAGGGGAAAATTTTACGCAGACTCATCTACCGAAATAAATTATACAGACTCTAATTGTAAATACTAATCATATGACCCATAAGAACAATTCTATAATCGTGACGTGGAAGGATCAAGCGGGTCCAAAAGAGAGTGATTTACGGTACAGCCGCAAATACGGCGGGTGTCCTTCGATTTTTCCGACGACAATTGTCCTCCGGAGAGCACGGAGAGCTTCGTAAAACCGGAAGTAAAGAGCCGTGGCTCGAAATGTCACGGGGCTCATTGTTCATGAACGCGGCGCGGGCCAATGGCCCACGGCGTGCCATCGGGCCGGAAACGACGGGGTCCCGGCCAACTTTAGCCGCGAAACTTTTCGGATTAGTGTTCCCGCTCTGCCCGACCGCTGTGCTGAAAATTTGCTGGAGGAGTAAGGTGGCTCCGATGGATTTTAGGACTCGCACGAATATGGTCCCGCGCAAAAGTGGGATACAACATTAGCGCTCGAAAATCCTCGGAACGGAATGTACGAAGTGTGCCAATAATATACAGAATACACACACATGTATAAATCGGAAATATAATAGTTTATATAACTATAGATAAAATTTATTTGATTTCCAATAAATCTCGATAAAGTCTAAAGTTACTGTAATAAATAAGTGACTCGTCATGGTTCTCTATTAATATCCGTGGATATTAATAGAAGAAATAGCGCGCGGGAAGGCAGGGAGGAAACAAAAAATTACGTAGAACAGTATAATCAACTATACTACCTTGAATTTTTTATATCAAGCTACTTTTCCCTACCTTTTGCTCTCAATCATGAAAATTAAAATGTTATTTCCATCATCATTATAAAACTTTCCCGTGCTCGCGCTGTCTCTCCCTCTCCCTCTCTCTCTCTCTCTCTTTCAGTTTGTTCAATAACAATCCTATTCTCTTAAGCTTTGTTATCGAGTTTTACAATAAAACTCCGCGCACGTAGCTCCGACAATAAAACGTATTTTCACTTCCGCAGGTCATTCCATTATATTCGTTAGTGTATAACCGTCATTTTCATAAAGGATGAACGGACGCGGGAGATTCCTAAGCTCATGCTGCATTCACGTATTTACCAGCTAACTGGCCGGCCGACTCGCTTTAAAATGGCGCTTAGCCTGGGGCCAGTCGTTCTTTGCAATGGTTTCTAAGGGGAGAAAACGAGGGGTCAAATAGGGCGGAATATAGCCATCCTCTGCTAGAATAGTTTCGAGGAAAATAGGAGAAAATGACGAGCTTGTACATACGAAACTATCAACATGTAATTGGGAAGGTTTGGTTGCAAAATAGAAAATTGGAATTCTTCCGAAGCGTAACTACAAAATTAAAAATCAAAAGCATCTAATTTCTAAATTAAAAACTAAGAAAATTTTTAGCAAATAATTTAAAAATTATTGTAATATTAAACAAAAAGTTAAAATTTAAGTTGTATATTATAATATCACGCGTAAAATAATAATAAGAAATAAAAATCGCATAAAAAATATTTCTCTTTGTATTATAAGCGCATAGAAATGTAAGGATTATATAAAAGAGCTGTAATAACAAGTGAATTAATAAGCGATAAAACGATAATCAACTCATGATAGTAGATCTGCTTTTTGCAAACTATATAACTGTTCACACTTCAAGGAAAAGAATATTATAGCGAGCAGAAAATAGTAGTTGACAAATCTACCGCTTGTCGAAGAACCGTTCGACGAATAATTTACTCGCGCATATTGCATTATCGGAGTACATGTTTATCATTTAGACCGAGCGTATATATGTATAACGGACTAGCATGTCCGGCCTATGCGATACGGAGAGCGGGTCGCAACTCGTTGACGTAGACCGTGAATTAAACCCGAAGAAGAAGTCGACGCACGTTCCGGGAACACCCAGTCGGCCGAGTGGCGGATTTCCTGCACTCGGACGTGTACAGGCGACGTCGCGTCGTTTCGCCCCCCCCCCCCCCCCGTCTCTTTCTCCCCCGGTGAGAATGGCTCGTGGAATTTGAATTTTACAGTGGCACAAGGGCACTCGGTTGACCCGCGCACTTTCCGGGTGGCTTAAAAAGCGTATGAAAAGAAGAAAGAAAGATCAGCCTGAGTTTTAACTTGTAAATCCTGGTTCTTATTCCTAGATCGAGATAAAACGAATCTCCGTTTTTTTTTTCACGACCTTTTCTAAACGATTCTCCTAAAATGATATTCTTTTCACCGTTGTTTGAGAAATTACAGGAAGGTATATGTATGTATCTTCTTTTCACGTGGATTCGAGCGAAAGAACAGTATTCGATGCTTCGATAGCTTGAGCCGAAAGTTATTTGTTGATGGACGCACTCGTTTCGAAAGATATAGTTCACCGATCGAAAAATTTTCGTCTCCCTCGCGGGATTCCTCACGCATTAATCAACGTCAAGCGTGCGTCTGATAACATTTGTCGTAGGGCACGGCGCTATGAAACCGTTCCTTTGATATTCGTTAGTACGTCATGCGTAATATTCGGGGCGGACGGCCGATGATGGATTTGACGCTCTCGCAGATTGCCGCATAGCGCCGGACAATGTCCATGTATTTTTTATATGACGAAAAACATTGCAATATATATTACGCCGCGCCGCGCTCCGCGCTGCGCCGCGCCCAGTCGGGCCGCTATGCTCACGCGATACGTAAAATTGCACGCGTTGTTGGCAGCTGTCGCCATCGACCAGCCATCCCGCTGTCGTCCCGTGTTTTTGACGCGACCGATTCGGCCGATTCGCCCGGCCGATGATAGTCGCCGATTGATTATTTATCGATCCGCTGTCGTGAGCATCAATTCGTACGCGGGAATATTTGGCACGTTTATCCGTCGTGTTCAAAAATCCGAAACGCGCTCGCGTTTCACCCTCTCGACCTGTCGCGAGGTTCTCGATATACCGGAATTTAACAGTTGATCGTTATGGCGAAACGTGAAATAAAGTTGAAAGGGAAAAAAAGGAAAATAAAGGAATAGAGGAGTAGAGGAAACAGTTATGGACCGGAGAAATCGTAACGACCGAGAGGATTGATACTTTTAAGTTTCTTGGACACATCGGGCGGCGCGCACGTGTGCGTGTGAGCGACTATTGTTGTCGAAGAAAGTTGGACGATAAATCAGAGGAACAGTCGTGTAGCGCCGTTAATAGCGCACCGAGCGCAGGTTACGCCAGCTGCCGATCACGTTTTGGGAAAACGTCGGGGAGACGTAATCGCAGTTTCCGCGCGAGTTCGCGGCAGTATTTCCGCGCGCGCGTACGCCCTGGGCGCGACCCGGTCCGCGAAATAATGAAGATCCCTCTCTTGCGAAAACGCACCACGTTTCCCGCATGAATATCCTGTCTCTCCCGGTCTCCCGTCATTAAAAAGGCTTAACGTATACTCTCGGCTTAGAAGAGAACAAGCTAACAAGGGCAGAACTTGGCGCTGGCAAACGAAACTTCCCCCCCATCCTCTTTCTGCCGGTAGTACGTTTTACGTTTCGGGGTATAAAACTCCCGGCTGTTAAGCCGAGTTCAGAACTTGTCGAGATGCCGGCTGGGAGTCGAGAATGGTACAACGTGATCGGGGTGTGTGCGACGGACACCATTCGCGTTCCAGCGACAGCTTGGCAACCACTGCAGGCGGCGCATGCCTGCGCAAACCTTATAGTTGCCGCTAAATTAACCGCTTTCACCCATCTCTTCGCGGTTGGTATCATGTTTCTCATCTTGTTACGTGGGACCTTGCGTCGCGCACTTTCTCCGAAAAAAGACAACGAACTTAATTCTCTCATGTCCAAAAGTTAAATTTACGCTGCACCTATCGCATGTATAGTATCAAGTAATATCTTCTTGCTCTTTTTTCTTGCACTTAATTATTTCTTTCGCGAGAAACTTTGTTTCAAATTGGATTTATTAAACCCAATTTAATTCATCTCCGGAATGATATCTGAAATGTTCTGAAGATTAATATCAACGGCGATCTGAAACAAAATTCGATATTAACGCCTCATTAACCCTCCATACACACAGGGGTATATTTTACCTCACAATAATTTGTAAAAAAATGAGTGTTCTGGACTCATTTCAATTCAGGACCGATTATTATTGAAGAAACATTAAAATTAAAGTTTTAATCTATGTGTAATAATAAATAATATTAAGCAAAAGACAAAAAATATTAATTGGTTTAATATTTCTAGCACAAAATAATGTGAGGTGTAATTTACACCCTTCGCGCCCTTTTACGTTTCAAAATTTTCGCGCGCCCACTGGAAAGTTTACGGCTTATTTTTCTGTCTTCGAAGAAATTCCGAAATAAGGAAAAGAAATAAAAGTACAGCTCTGGTAGGCAGGTTTCTCAATAATCCGAAAACCGCGCAACATACACGCGGTCGATCGAGGGATCCCTAAAACGGCGTGAGCGGCATGCTACGATATATTCGCGGGCTAATTCAACGTTGTTCCCGCCGTAAATCGCGTGACTCCCGACGACTTCTTGGATCAGCGTAATAGGTATGTCGCTCACGTACACTCCGAATGCACAACACCGGTCGGGGAGGGGGGCACGAGGTGGAGCACAATAATCGACGCCGCTTCGAACACGAAGCCGTCCGGGGTAACATCGATCTGAGATTACGCTCGCCGCGAGGGTGCGAACGCTCCCTTCTTTGATCACGCGACGGCGCGAGCGACAACCTCTCTGTGGAAATCCTTTTAGCACGACGACGGGAAATCAGCGTCCAGCATCTGGTTTTGTGTATCTTACACGCGTGGCATCGCGCGGTAAAGAACGCTCCCCAGTAACGCAGAAACACGGTTGTTCCCGGCTCGGCTATATTTACAATCAAATATTTGCTCGGAGCCACCGAACGAACACGCAAACACCGCCGCGCACCGACCGAGAATTAAAATAGAGAAAAACGTGTACGCGATACTTGTAACTTCAGATTCGGCTCGGATCAAGTTATATCGGGTCGACCGGGGTTGAATTTTTCACTTGTTTTTCATCTTTTTTCTCTTTTTTTTTTTTTATTTAGCTTTAGCGTATTGATTGCATATTTTTCGGGCTTGTCATATTCAATTCGCTTCTCCTCGCGTTTCTCGCAAAAAATATCGTTTTTAACTTTATTTTTCGTACGCGATTGTTTTATATTACTCTATTATTCTACAAATGAACTGTCCTTATAAAATATGAGACAAAATTTCGAGTCGCTCCGAAAGTAAGCATTGCAATATTCATCTCGCCGTTCGCGCAGATTAATTCAAGGGTGACACGAATCGTCTGCTGAGGAATTACGCGGACATCGGGAAAACCTTCACGTCGTCGACAGCGAAAATTCGAACGCTCGACGCCCGTCGCGGATAATGTCCGATTTGGTCGGTCAAAGCCGACGTTTCAGCTTATCCACCTCGACGGGCGCCCCCATCCTCTGCTCCCACTAGCCCAAAACGCGGGTTTTCGTTCACCCATATACGTACAAACACACACGACGACTGCGCTCGGAAAGACAAGAATTTCGATTTTGCGGCGGTGAGCCGCGGCTGAGCATGCGAATTCGTGAACGTTGTGCCGGAAAACCCCATCGTCACGGTGAAAAGCCCGCACGAATACGGCGGTAGGGGGACACGAATTCGAAGAATGAGTGGGACGCGCAGGGGAAAGAGCGAGTATATGGAGGGATAGAGCCGGGGCGCGTAGAGCGAACGGAAAGTATAGAAGGTGTCCCACGATAGCCACGTTATCCACGTTTGGAGGGTCGTGAAAACGGGCGAGATGGCCGAAAACAGGACGAAAGCAGGAGGAGAAGGAGAAAGGGGAGAGAAGGAGAAGGATGTTCGATGGTTGGTGTACATCGACCGTACCCACGGAATATCCGCACTATCCTGCGGAAAATCGGTTCCGCGCGGCGCGGATGGCGGGTGGGATGCGGGTGATCGGCGAAGCGGAAGGCTGATCACGTAGACGGAATTCCGTGGCGCTCCCTTACCGCGCGTCGAACTGAATTAAACCAATCTCGAATGAAGGGGGGGGAGGGACGGAGGGGAATGGGGACGGCAGGAGGGTGGAACCGACGGGCGCGGATTTAAATAATTGAAATAAACTGCGATTCGGCACGCCGTTACCCTTCGGAAAAAAGGGTACCTTCCCCTCCGACTTCGTTTCTCTCCACACATTTTCGAATCCCGACCCGAACGATCGCTCGTCCCCCAACCGCTATCGCAAAGTCGAAACTTCTTCAATCAAGCTCGATCTGCTATCATCACCTTCGCTTGTTTGTGTTTTGTAATTCAACGCAAAAGGATAGTTACGTTCGATATACTGCAGTGCTCGCGATATGACTTATACAATAGCAATCGAATAAAGAGAGAGAGATATGATATTTATCGACGTTACACATTTTTAAGTAAAGTTTTGTATTTAAAAATGAAAAATAATTATTAATTACTGACTAATAGAGCAGCAATGGAGAAGAGAGAATTTTCATATACTGCGAAAAATACTGTATAACGATTATTTGGACAGAGGTGGCTTTTTCTACTGCATTAACAAAACGCGTTGAACCTTCATCGGAAGTTTATAGCGCGCGATTCGTTAGCGAGTTATCTATCCGAGATTATACACCGCCGGGCTAAACGTTGGGAGAAATGCTGATATCCGAATTTATGATCGAACCTCGAAGCCGGTATCTCGTTCAATTTTAGTACGACCGTCCCGATTGATGAGAGTATCTATAAAAGATTTCGATTTCGCTTTATTACGCGCGGTACAGAGTATCGAACGAGTTCGCGTGCAATGATCCAATCAGTTAATATTCGGAGAAGCGGTTAGTGTATAACGAGAATATTATACATCGGACTATTTCAGAATTTCATTCTCGCTAAGGATAGGCTACCTTGCGAACTTGTAATTCAATAATCATTTTCTATGTACCTCGCGTTTTCGTAACTGGAGCTTTTAATCGTCAATATTGAATAAATCTCAACTTTTTTCAGCTTCGCACGAGAAGTCGTCCTCGAATTTAGCACAAAGACGCCGGGAAGATTTATGTCAGACTTTACTTTCTTCATTCGCGAAAGTAGCTCAACGTTCGAAGAAACGTAACGTATTTCCTTTATCTATCCGCCCGTTTATTTTACAGTTTATATCTGTATCTGATTAATAGGACTTAGACACAAGAAACTCATGTAAAACTTCATTCCCCTCTTTTACAACGATTCCCTCCGTCCCCGCCCTCTACTCGTTTATTCGCTTTTTCGACCCGGTGAACCGTTTTCTCCGAGCGATCATTACACTACTGGAGTTACGACCCGTTTATTCACCATAAAGACGGGAGGAAGAAGAGGTTCGCTTCGCGGAAAGGAAGAAATAAAGACCCCGCCGACTTTCCCCGTCCCCGTTTTTCCTTTCATTCGCGAATTCGTAAAAGATAAGACGCGAATAAGGCACCGCATGAAACATCCTATCCCACTTTGATTTTATATTGTCATCGTTTCGCGAAATGGCAAGACCTCTTTCTCTCTCCCAATTTCGGTAGACATAAACGACTGGCGAGACTCGCGAAGTATAATTCAATTTCAAATAAAACCACTATAACCATAATAAAGGCTTAGAGCGAGGACCGACTAATTTATCGCGCGCGACGTAATCACAGATTTACACGGTGCTTTTTTTGTCACGCAATAAAATAATAAGTAGAAAAGCTATTTCTTCGATAATAATCATTTAGATTTTGCGTGTTAAAAGCTCTTAGAAAAATTAGAAAAATTTCTACTGAATTTTGTATGCTGTGTTTTATACGAGTATTAAGCATTTCTAGATGCAACATTATATTTCATTTTGCGGTATGCATTGCTATGAAAAATTTTCACATTATCAATCCTCAATAATAATTAATCCAGTAGCTGACGGCCCGAAGGCGAAGCTAAGCCCGCTCAAAGTGAACGAAATCATAATTCTCGGTGAAGATTAAAATCAAAAACCTGTCAAAAGCTCGAGGTAAATTTAGATGTTATATCATCAGGCACTTGCAGGTCACGCGATTTCATTGATCGTTATCCCGAATGTAATGCGCAAAAATCATGCGCATTATACGAGAAGGACAGGATTTCACGAATTGCGAGATAATCCACGGGAATCGGAATGAGAGAGAGAGAAGCAACGCTTTTTATTCCACGAGCGGAAAAGGGCTGGAGGCGAGGGAGAAGGGAAAAGAGCGGCAGCCCGAATCTCTGTCGACGAGCGTTATCGCGAACTCGTTAAAAATCCCTCCGGACGGGATATTCTCCGTTAAAATTTCTCCGTGAGGATTTCGCCCTTGCATTCGTCCGAAGATTCATTCCTCATTCTTCGCGGGCGCCGGTGCCGCCGCGCACCGCTCTCTTCGTGGACGGCGACGTCCGAAAAAAAAAGCCGCCACCTTAACGTCGGCCTGGCCCTCGCGCAGGAAAGTTATAAGCCGGCGGATTATAATGGCGGGACGATAAGAAAGGGGCAGTGAGAAAAAGGCAACCGGCGCGGCCGACCGAACGGGAATCGCTATTAACCCGTCGCCGCCTTTCTCGGAATCCCTCGGGATCCGGTGATTGCACCCCGGGAACGGTAGGAAGTTCGAAAGTGAAATGTGTGAAAAGAGCAGATTGATAGACGCAAAAGGGCGTGGAAAGGAAAGGGTAAAAAAGGCGCGAAAATAGCAATTAATCTTACAGTTGCGCGTGATGTTTAACCCCTTTGCGTCTCGTCTGAAATTAAAGGAAACTGCGGCTCGAGCGAAAACTTATCCTGTTTGTAAAACAATTATTTTATAATTTTTTAAGGACGTGAAATAAACGGCGAAGGGAAGAAAAACTGAACCAAACTGCATCGTAATGTAACTAAAATTTTAAAATAATAACGAGAATATTATTAAAATGGAATAATTTATAAAATACATTTAGAAAAATACGAACGGTATCAAATATTGTGCCCCGCGAATTGAGTATTGAAACACAAACGGGATGCAGAGAAAAAAGGCGAGTCGCAAAATTAATAATCTGTCTAGACGAGCAACATTCCGGAATTCGCGGTTTAATCATTACTACTAACTTAATAAAAAGGTAATCTACGGATTTTCAGTTAATTCGCACGCGCGCGCATTTGTGTCAAAAGGACCGCACGTGAGTTAATTAAATCGGGGAGACTAAAGCCGAGAAGTATCGGTTCATCGCGCGGCCGTGCGCGCAATGAAAACGTAGCACGCGGAAATTGCACATGGCCAATTGCGCAAAGCATAGGTATCGATTTCCGTAAATTAGAGACGAACGTAA
This sequence comes from Temnothorax unifasciatus, assembly GCA_030770225.1. Classification (NCBI taxonomy): domain Eukaryota; kingdom Metazoa; phylum Arthropoda; class Insecta; order Hymenoptera; family Formicidae; genus Temnothorax; species Temnothorax unifasciatus. Next base: position 111,977 of record JASTWK010000471.1, on the reverse strand, counting down.
CGTAAACATTTTACGGGCGCCGGACGATGAGACCGGTGCTCTCGATTTCGTTAATGCCTTCGTCCGGAATGGCGAAACCTTCGTCGTAATTGCGAGGCAAAATGATTTTCGATTGCCCCCGCCAATTCTGTCCGGCCATTAATTACCGCGCGATGTGTTGTTTCCAACCCTCTGTACACTCCCGTAGGAGTGTGCAATTAGACGGCGAGACATCATTAACGCGAGGTGTTAAAAGGTACATACGTTCAAACCGCGTGATTTCCAGTAGCGTTCCCTTATTTTTGAAACCAAACAAATGTATATTCGTATTTCAAAGAAAGTAAAAGAAAAGGGGATGATGGGGATGACGAATATGATGATGACAGACCCAATAAACATCGAGACTGTAAATGATAGCGATTGAATTCGCTAGATTAGATTTATCGACGTACATACGTAGACCAATCAGGTTCGATTGGTATATTAACCGAGCAAAGTGAAATTGTGGGCTTTATTGAGCGAAACCACCGTTTTTTACGCCTTGATTTGTATCGGTTATTGACTTGTGTGTGTGTATATATGTAGGTCATTTCCTATTATAATAGAAGGCTTTATAGCGCAGATAAAGAGATGATTAAATCAACATCATATTATAGGGACATGGCTGTAACTGTGCAATGTAAATGAGCGTTTCCAGATTCGCTATAAGCTTAACGAAATTTATCTCGCGAATTTAATTGATAATTTAACGGATGTATGCAGACGTCATATTAAATTATTGCGCTATAAATATGGCAGTGGTATCGACGTCGGTAATTGAATTACGACTTATCGATTCTCCGAGAGTCAACGGAATTTCCTAACCGTGTCTGTCTGACTTGAACGGAACGTTTCTATTTGCGGTGCAATCGATCGGATGATTTGAATATAGCGTTGGTCAAACAAGCTGAATGTTCCCTCGGGAATTGAGCAGCAAAGCGTGTCTATCGTTATCAAGATGGGGAAATTCATTTAGAAACCGATCGCAAGAATGTGGGAAAATAGAACGCAATGGGAGATAGTTCGCATTACTATCAAAGTTAGAATTAGTTCTTGAAACCCACTTTCCGCCAACTATTTTACGCTAATGCACCAAGATTAATTCTATATATACAATCAATATTTAAAACAATTATATTTTATTCTAAATTTATACACAAGCATTTATTGTTACATTTATGTAATAATATATACTATTATACATTTATATCACGAAGCATTGATCTTCCAATTAGCTTACTTAATACTTTTATACTCATAATAATGAGTAGAATCGATATGCTAAAAAAGTGTATTCCATTTAAAGCAAAGTGCAGTTGCGTCTTGCAAGTGCATCGGTGCAAAAATGCACTCTCTAAATCTAAATCAGTGAATAGTCACTGATTTACAGCATTATTTACTGATTCAGATTTAGAGAGTAATCAATGGCAGAATAAATTATATAATGAAAATATTCTCTACCACTTTTCTCTATCTTGATTTAAAAAAGAGCTAATCCAAGCCAGTTACTAGAATCACTCTATATATAAGATGCCTCAATCTTATAATCTTTTAATCGCACATTCTTGAACAAATCCGAAGAAAAGAAACGAAAATATCGAGACGGCCCGGAACAATCCCTGAAGGCAATATCTCTCCCTGTCTGAGCGTCGCCCTGTCTGAATCTCCAAACACTTGAAGGGAGAAGAAGGAGGGAAAGAGGAGAGAGGGAAGGAAAGGAGAAGGGATTGTTCTCGCATGAGCGATTTTCTATTTTACATTTCACTCGACCGAGTCCGTCCGAAGAAACGCCACGCGACGTTGGGCGCCGTTGTAACTTCGCGAAACAACAAAATTGCTCGGTCCGCCCATCTTCCGGGACCACCCTGCCCCCCCCCCCCCCCCGGAACGACTACCCTCATACTCGATCGCGCGCCGCGACCGAGAAAAGTTCTTCAAGTTGCTCGCACCACCTTGGCGCGCTTTTCCAGCTGCAAATCCGATCCCGTTGGGTAGTGCGGTGAAGTTTTCGAGGTTAGCCCCCCCCTCACCCCTGTTCGCCTTCTCGACCACCACCCCGACCCCCTCTCGCGCCGCCGTCTTCACGTTTCGCCGCGAAACGTAGCGGCGGTCGTGCCAGGAGAAAATTATTTATAAACGTCAAAACAGCGGGGCCGCCCCCATTTGCGAGAAGTTGTTGCGGCGTGAAGGGAATTCACTCGCCGCAACTCTCTCCGCCACGCGGACATCCTTCGCGGAATTTCCGCACGAGACTTGCACGCGGGCGAGGGCGTCCTCCCTCACTCCGCCCGTTCGGCGAACATGATTAGTCGCCTCACCGACGTGAGACGGTAATTTACGAGCACGAAAAGCGGCGGGATACGACAAGAAAGAAAGTCCGGGGCACCGGAAACAGTGATTGCCGCGGAATATTGAAACTGCACGGAGCAATTCGGTATGATTGCCGTTGCAGACGGTCCTCGAATTTATATTGGACGCGTTCACCACGTAAATGTATATATTCGTAATTTTACGTCCTCCGTGTTACAAGTGGCAAATAAACGCAAAATTTATATACCGTGTAAACCAAATTACGCACGGTTAGGAGCGTGAAACGGGAAGGCATGAAGAATAACGAACTCTGGAAAAATTCTCGTTCTCCATTATTCACGAGGGAATAGGCATGTCACACGCCGCCGTGTCATAAATTCAGTTATTTTTACAAACTGTAAACAATAAATTTTATTTAATAAAATTTTGAAAGATAACGCGAAATCTGTGCCGCCGAGAATAAAATTATACGCAGCTTCTGTGCCGCGTACTTTCCCCTCCTCTCCTCCTCTTCCTCCTTTATCCGCTCCGTTGCAATTTATTTATATTGCAAACATAAACGCGCGAGACAAATACAAAATTTGTTGCGTCGTTGCGTCGCGCGACGGACGTTGCGGCCGTTTTATCTGCGATAAAAATGGTATCGGAGGAGTATCATTCTATCTGTCACACGTACGAACGCGCCCAGCATTATGTCGTAAGTCTCTCAACACACGGAGCGGGGATCATACACAGAAATTACACATATATTTCTTCGCGGCCCGTAAAACCCACCCTAAATCATAAACTCTCCGCGACGTCTACGGAGGTACTTTGTTCGATAGATCGTATAACGAGTACATCGCGAACACGCGCCTCCAAAGTTGTGCAACGCTGCTCCGCAAAACGGTACAGCATCCGGGATCTGGGAAATTTTACAAGTGCGTTATTCGAGCCGAAATTAACATAATTATTTGCCACGCGCTTTTCCTCTGTTCCTCTGTTAAATAAACTATTATGAATGTATTTGAATTGGAAACTTATATGCAAAGGATTGCAAGCATTATTAGTTTTTTTAAAGCTTTTAATCTTATACTTAAATTATTACATTTTCGGAATGTTAATTAACCCTTAAAGAGCACATGGGGTGTAGGATACCCCACTCCAAACTTTGTGCTCTGATAAGTCCCATTAAAATGTATTTTTCAATAATTTTTTAAACAATGTTAATTTTAAGAAATCGCTATAACTGTTGTTTATCCTTAAAATACATGACTTTAACTTCATTCAGAAATTTTTATGCAATAAAATAGTCAATAGCGTCGTTACAGTACATACTTAAAGACACTGGGGTATCTCATACCCCCAGTGCCCTTTACGGAATTTTTCGGAGGTGTGCTCTTTAAGGGTTAATTCAGAAAATTACGTGTGTAAGAATCGAGTTGCCGACGAAGAAGAAACGATTTAATTTTGTTACCAAATGTTTCTGATGTACGTTTCTCTTTGCATTCGAGTCGACTAAATAATACAATTACCTAATGATTCTCTAGTATTGCGATTTTATCGTATATAACAATTAAATCTTAATTTTAAATATTAATGCAGTCTAATCTAAAGTAATCTAATCAGCCGACCGTAGGAAAGGGTAAATCCGGTTACCCTTTCGCTTAATTCAACCCTGGCGCGAGACCTCTTACGTAAAGCAGATTTATGACGGCTCGACTAGGCTATAAATACATTTTCCGTTATAGACCATGAACAGGTGTTTCGCGAATCATAAACGTGCGTCGCCCCGTAAATCCGCGAACGCTCGCGCGTACATTTTCGCGCGGCCGTAACACGCCCGCGCGTGCGCGCGCGCGAGCTCGCCTATATTCCTTTGTCCCCGTAAATCATAAATTTATGTTCTCGTTGACTGCAAACATATTGCATTTCGCCGCCCGAGAATGGACGTCTCGTAAATTGCCGCGCTTCTACACGCGACCGCGCGCACATTCGGCATTCTATCCCACTTAACTCCATCACGCCGAGGAAATCTTCCTCCAAATGTAGTTAATTAATCGTGTTTCACATCAGAGCCGTTGCACATCAAACAGTCTCGATTAATATGATATCAACAAAAACTCCTTTCTGATTTCTGCTCTTAATTATAAAAGGCTTTTAATTGAGAAATTTCTTCTTTTTTATTTTGGAAATAAAGTATCACAATTAGATTGGACTATTTAGGAGCGCGATAGTAAAAAATTTGAACATAATATTTTTCCAGAGCGTGTGAATGGCACTAATTATCGAGTTATTCCTTATATAACAGCAAATTCTTTTATCCTCTAAGGATACGATAGTTTTTTCTTCGTTGCGTCGTAGCCATTAGCGTAACAAAGCTTCCAACGAAAAACGTCGCAACACCTTGACATTTTAAAAAAGTCTTTGGTTATTATCTATCATGTCACAGTCCTCTTCAAACATCAGACTCGTATAAATTAGTTTGTCCGTAAAGTAGCGCTGTTTATTCTCCGCTAATTATTGCAATTATTACAGAAATGCTAATTATTGCAATTGCAGATAGAACAGAACCTTCCAAGAGTGAGAAGCGTAAAACAGACATATAAGAAGTGTTAAAACAGGCTGTAAAATTTACTTATTTGTCTGTCTTAACGTAGTTGTTTTGTAAAATTCTATTAGTCGTACAATTTTCATACAGTATTAGTTAGGCCTAGGCCATAAGTGAGATAACAATACATATATAAGAAGGTCTCGCTTGCAACGTGTGGATTATTTCGCGTTTTGAATTTTGTTCCGCATGTATATATGGTGTACAACATTTTTGATAATTTTGTCCAACTATAGAAGCGCTGCTTCTAATTTATAAAATACAGTAAGTCAACTTTTTATATTTATCCGCCTATTATAATTTTATTGTTACAATTTTTCTATTTATTTTGGATAGAGCTAAATATTCGAACTTTTAAAAAATGATGTATTATGATGATATATTTAAAGCACTTTAAAATAAAAAAAAAATACTTTTTCGAAAATTATTTCTCACGAAAAAACAATAATTTTATAGAATTTTTAACATCTTGCAACCTTGAAACGAGGGCTTTGAGATGTTCACATACGCTTTTCTTCATAAAATTAACTAAAATATTGGACAGTATTTAAAAACATTCTATAACAATTTATGTTCAAAGTCAAAATTTATATTCAAATTTTAAAATTTAAATAACGTATAAATACTTGCAGCGCGTGTCGCTTTATCAATTATTAAAATATAATTTGTGCTCTGTCAAAATAAGCAATAAATTCTTTAATATTTTCAGAAAGTTTATATTGAAGATTTCATTCTAATACACGTTTTAACATGGCACGATTTACGTTTGACGAAATAAAAATCTTTGAAGATACGAAGGATGATATGGACATCATAAAAACAATAACTAGCATAGAATGCCAAGAAAACGCTTTTTATATCGCGGACATTGGTAATGTCATACAGAGACATCAGGAATGGATCGCCAAGTTACCCAGAGTTATCCCACACTTTGGTATCGGGATTCTTACTTTTTATATTCTCAATAATGCATTCTCTCTTATTACGACATGGATTTCTAATACTATCAATTTTATTTTTAACCCTAGCAATTAAAGTTAACCCGGATCCAACGGTGATTAAAGTTCTGGCAGCTTTAAATGCATGTTTCGATTGCGCATCTAAAGTAAATTTTCAAATCTTTCTTTAACCACTTAACACAAATATTTAAAAATAATTGTGCTCTCTCTCCTCAACAGAAAGAAATAGAACAAGTAATGCAACACGGAGTACACGGCGATCGAATTATTTTCGCGCACCCTACTAAGCATCCGTCTCATATAGAATATGCTAAGAGAATGAACGTCAAGCAAATGACGGTTGATAGTGAAAACGAGCTGTACAAGATCAAGTATATCTTCCCTGAAGCTAAGTGAGTAGAGCAATGCAATGGGATATATTGGCAACCTGATTTCATCAATTTACAAATTTACCGAATGTCTCCGTGCGACAGGGTAGTCATACGTATACGTTGCGACTCGAAAAACACGCCAGTATCATTGGGACACAAATTCGGTTCCGAACCGGACGAGGAAACCGTGCGCTTGATACAGCTCACGAAAGATCTCGGTTTGAATTTACACGGCTTTAGCTTCCACGTCGGTAGCCCGTGCGAGGAGTTCGAGGCTTACGCCAGAGGGATCGCGTTGTGCAAACAATTAGTTACCGTCTCCAAGGCAATTGGGTGCGACAAGGTGCAGTTGATCGACATCGGCGGTGGATTCCCGGGCGAGAGTGAAACGGACGTTGACAAGGTATATAAACATACACATACCTATAGTTACTATCCGATAACCATCATCTTATTTTTATTAGAAGTTAGATTAAAACGTTAGACATGAAAGCACTGTTATACAGACATAAAAAAAATCAAACAAAATGAGGTTTTCCAAGTTTCTAATAATAAAAAATCGATTTTAAATGGGCTTGTAACGCTAAATCAAGTTTTGCGACATCTTTATCCGCATATTTCTTTTTCGTTAATATATATTTATGGTAATTTCCGCAGTTCGTCAATATTATCAATGATGCGATACAGGATCTCGATCCTAGCATAAAGATTATTAGCGAACCGGGAAGATACTACGTAAGTTCCAGCTTCACTTTAGCCTCGTATTTACATTCGAAGAAAATCATTTCGAAGAACGGAGTAATGATGAGAATGTATTACATGAACTGTGGAGTATACCATTCCTTCATAGAAGAACTGTTAGGCTTGCGAGCTAGAGTACCACAATTACTTTTCGAGGTAATCTTATATTTCGTTTTCTTATATTGCCGCTGCATGTACAAAAGGGATTCATAATTAATAAGAAGCAATTATTAATCTATCGTCGTAGCCAATAAGCGAAGAGAAATTTCTATCAAACATATGGGGACCGACCGCCGACTCATATGATTTAATTATCAAGAATGTGATGTTGCCTGAACTTCAAATAGGTGATTGGTTAATTTGGAAAGAAATGGGTGCTTATACACTATCTATATCCTGTACGTTCAACGGGTACCCAATCCCAATTGTGATTCCAATTATTAGGAAGAGTCAATGGTATTAAAAATGAAATAAGATACAGAGTTTATAACATCACTATTATTTTTTTATACGATATCAGTAGCTTGTATAAATTACATTGTTAATGTTTTCAGGGACGACTTTAAAGCGCAAATTGACTCGATGTAGGAGCCTGTTTTATTTTCAAAAATCCATTAAACAATATAATTTGACGAGAGTAATTTAATGAATAAATCCTTAACTTAACCTCATCTAACCTAACTTAACAAAATTTAAAGCTGTTCCAAAAATGGAGCTAAGTGTGTTATAGATTTAATTATATGTCCCTCAAAATATGTCCCTTTAAGTTATAAACTGGTTAACAGTAAATACAATAGTTGAGTATGAATTATGTATACACGAATCTTCGCTAACCAAAATTTAAAGGAACAGAATGAAATAAACAGTTAATAACTATAAATGTTCATGTATTTTGGCACAGCCAGCTTTGTAATAGAAAGTAATAATAATTAGACATTTAACCAACTGCTCAATTTACCCTTCTTTATCCAACAATTCTTTTTTGTTACTTTTATTATTATTTATTTTAAATCAAATAATTTCAATTCTGCATATAAAAGAAAAGCAAAACTAATGAGGCATTTTGAAAAATTTGATTATAATAGATTATACGTTATAATTATTAAATAAGAAATTAGCTGCATAAGTATAAATGACACAGTCTTGAGAATCATATTTTTTGTAACGCTCTTTTTGCATATTTACAGCTAATTAATATGTAAAATTTTTATTTAAATATAAATTTTTAAGTTTCTTTGTAAGAGAACCAAAGAGTTTTTGATAGGATTAACCTTTTTATTTAAAATTCGAATATTTTTTGGCATTAGTGCTGATTACGATCATTAACGCGATTAATACAAGCGACTTATATATTAAATAGAAAAACCGATTTCTTCCCTTGACGTTCTTCTTAAAAGCATAACATCTTTTATAAACATATAAGACCAAAGAGACATAAATATCAATAACACTTGCTTGCGAGATTTCTGCGTGTCAGCAAAACAGTTGATTATTGTGACCGACATAACGCGTCGAGCTTCGACACTGTATAGTTTCACGAATTCTTTTGGAATCTTCTGAAAAAGCTTGATAATAAAATATCGGAATCTCACGATCTCTGGTGCCAGTCAATCAGTCGTCAGTTTCATCAAGCGCACTTATTTCCGGTTTTAGAGTGTGGTAAGTCTCAGAAGAATTAATTTTTGTTAAGAGAAACGCGTGTCTTCCGACGCGCCGTTGCGGAATTACGCATCCTTCATCGCATATAAAAATTATAAAAACAACGAAAAAGCAAAAACAAAATTACAGAACGTATAAACTATATTTTATATACTATAATGTAAGACGTGTTATTAGACGTCACGTGCAATGAAGTCATGCGATCGGTTGTCTACTTCACACTTGGTGCAAGCAAGGATGTATAGCTCCTTAAGGACGCATCGGAGAATATTATAATAAAATTGTTACATTATTGGTATCCGTTTGTCAAGCTAAATTTACGTAGAAGCGATTAAAAAGATATTACTTGAAATTATGTCTTAAATACGGAATAACAATAAATGTTCAGGAATGTATGCTCTTCGTAGGAAGATCTTGAATTTTGGTGTGCTTATACTTAATTTCATCATGTCGCACCTCAATTACAAAAAAATACGAGTCATTAATGATGAAGTAGAAGACATGGATCTTATTAAAGACTTAGTTAAAAGCAATGAGTTGGAAGATGCTTTTTATATCGCGGATATTGGTGGTGTTATTAAGAAACATCAAGAATGGATTAGCAAAATGCCTAAGGTTGTTCCACATTATGGTACGTCAGCGACGTTTGTTGCTGGTTACATATATATATATATATATCGTTTCTGTTGCTGCATTATGTATATTTGCGAAATGTAATTATTTCAATAAAAGTTTGTGTCACACTCTTTCTTTCAAATTTCAGCGATTAAATGCAATTCAAATACGACAATAATCAAAGTTCTGGCGTCTTTAAATGCCTGTTTTAATTGTGAATCAAAGGTAAATCTCCACTTCTATATCTCTGAGTACCTAAATCTTCACTGTTTATACAAGGTGTTTTTAAAACGCTTGACTAGGCTTCATCAACGTAATCTGTCTACCCGCAATAAAAAGAAAAAAAATCTGAAATTAAAATATCTTACGAACACTCTGTATATTCTCATAAATCCCGCGTAAATTAATGAGTATTATATAACTGGCAAGATAATTAATGATAAATGATTTTTCTAACAGGAAGAAATACGCAAAGTAAGGAAATACAACGTGCAAGGTGAGCGAATTATTTTCGCGAATCCAAATAAATTGCCGTCTCATATCAAATACGCCAAAGAACAGGGTGTTGCACAGATGACGGTTGACAACGAGATTGAATTGATGAAAATTAAGGAGCTTTTCCCGGAAGCTAAGTAAGTGAGAGGCCAATAGTAATAAAATAAAATCTATTCGTTCCAATGTCGTTATGTATGTTATAATTAATTGCACGGTATCTATATATTATATATATATATTCTTTATTTCTTTTTATACTTTTTACTGATTGATAACGGCTACATAGGATCGTGATACGCGTACGCTGCGACACGGATAATTCACCGGCGTCGCGGTCGTTAAGAGTGAAATTTGGCTGCGAACCGTACAAAGAGGCTGTCGATTTGATACAACACGTGCAAGGCCTCGGCTTATATTTATACGGTTTCACCTTTAACGTCAGTACCTTAGCCATGTACAACTATGTTAAAGGAATCGAGATATGCAAGTACTTAATCAATGTCGCTAAATCGTACGGATGTAACAACGTTAAGTTGATCGACATCGGCGGTGGATTTTCGGGCAGAAAGGACCTCAATGAGGTACGCCCTCCGTTCGCTTAGATACCACTATTATTACTGACATTATTAGTATATTTTGTCATTTGCTCAGCTGGCGGGGCTTATTAACGGCGCGATCGAGGACCTTGACCCCAATGTAAGAGTCATCAGTGAGCCTGGAAAGTACTATGTAGAATCGAACTTCACCTTAGCCTCGTATCTGTATTCCAAAAGGCTCGTCCTTTCCGACGACAACCAGATGAGAATAATGTATTATACGAATTGCGGCGTGTACAATTCGTTCTTAGACGAAGCGCTAGGCGTAGCAACCCCGGTTAGAGACCCGAATTGGATCTCTTTTTCCGAGGTAATCACGTAATCCGCTTAATGTTGAACACCGCAAAGCGGTGTTTCGTCTTATTAATCGTACGAGATAACCATCTATTTTTCATTGTAGCTGATAGAAGACAAAAGATTTCTCTCATGTATATGGGGACCAACTACCGACTCTGCCGATTTAATACGTAAGAATGTTCTATTGCCTGAGCTTTCTATAGGCGATTGGTTAATTTGGCCAAATATGGGCGCTTACACGTTAGTTCTGTCCAATACGTTCAATGGATTCCCAATTCCAACTGTAAGACCATTTATTAGGAAAAGTCAGTGGTTAGTGTCTTTATATCTACATAAATAAATAAATATATTTAAAAATAATACCCTTCCCAATAATTAAATAACAACACAGATTGTTAAAATTAACTTTTTCATAATTTAATAATACATTAATTTTTGCAGGAGAAGCTTTCTGGAACAAATCCGTCAGGCATAGAGGCTTATTTTATTACGAAAGATAGAAATAAAATCGACCATATTAAAAGTGGAAGTGACACAGTATATCAAGTATATTGTCAAAGAAATTCGACATATAACTATATTTTAATAAACACAATCATTATTATTTTTTTCTTGACGTTTAAATCTTCCCGTGAAGAAACTTTATTAAAAATATTAATAAAATATATAAAAAAACATGTATCTTATTTACATCTTTTTATTTTATAATTACATATAATTTCTGAATAAGTTTTATCTAATATTTGGGACTTTTATAGTTAGATTACACATGACTTAAAATTATGTGTTTTATTGTTTTAGTATTTTATATATCGTATCGTATGGCACGTTAAAATATAAAATATTAATATTCTTGACAAGCATATTCTTTTAAATGTTTATTTACAAAGATGCAAAGAAGATCACAATTTTGTTGACGCGAAAAAGATAAGTGGAAAGAAAGAAGGTAGGTAGATATAAAGAGAGAAATAGTAAAAAAGAAAAACAGAAAAACATTACATATGTGTTTAGAAAGTTTTATAGATTATTTTTAGTACTAGGCTATATATGCATATTAAATTATATTATATTGAAAACTGTTTCTTATGTACAATAAAAATTGCAATTCGATTCATAGAATTTTATTTGAAACCCCCGAAGTCACGAAGAAAATCATTAAAGGTTTAGATAACTTTGATTCGTCTGCCATGTTAATTATATGTATATCACTTTAAAATTACCTTTTTTAAAAAAAGTAAAAAAGCGCCAAATGTACGCGCATTATAAAAAAACTGTTACAAAATCATATTTTTTGTAATACTCTCTGCAAATGTAGATAAAGGTAAAAAATTAATTTTATACAACTAATTAGTATGTTAAAGTTTATTTTTATATAAATTTTTTGTTTCTTTAAGAGGAACAAAGAGCTTTTAAATAGATTAATCTTTGTGTTTGAAGTTCGAAATATCTTCATAGCATCGATGCTAATTATACTCATTAGCGATTAATATAAGCGATTTGTTGTTGATAAGCGAGTTGTCGATAAGAAAAACCGTCTAATTTCCTCCCTTGGTGCTCTCTTTGAAAGCATAACATCTGTTATAAACATATAAGACCAAAGAGAAAGAAAGATCAATAACACTTGCTTGCGAGATGTCTGCCTGTCAGTACAGTTAATTTTTGTGACCGTTATAACACGTCGAGCTTTCAGTCGCACGAATTCTTGAAACTTTTGGAAAAGTTTGATAATAAAATATCGGAATCTCATGATCTCCCAGTGCAGCCAGTTAATTAGTCGTCAGTTTTATCAAGCGCACTTATTTTCGGTCCCTTCATACACCATTTATTTTGTTTGTTTGTGGAACGTTCAACTGTTATGTCCTATTCGTAAGAAGATCTTAAATTTTTTTGTGCTTACACCTAATTTCATCATGTCGCACCTCAATTACAATGAAATAAAAATCATCGATGATGAAGTAGAAAACATGGATATTATTAAAGACTACGTTAAAAAGGAAAAGCTGGAAGATGCTTTTTATATCGCGGATATTGGTGGTGTTATTAAGAAACATCAAGAGTGGATTAGCAAATTGCCTAAGGTTGTTCCACATTATGGTACGTCAGTGACGTTTGTTGCCTGGTTTTTTATATATATATCGTTTCTGTTGCTGCATTACTTGTGTATACTTGCAAAATGTAATTATTTCAATAAAAGTTTGTCACTCTTTTTTTTTCAAATTTCAAATTTCAGCGATTAAATGCAATTCAAATGCGACAGTAATCAAAGTTCTGGCGGATTTAAATGCCTGTTTTGATTGTGAATCGAAGGTAAATCTCCACTTTCATTTCTGAATACTTTAATCTCTGCTGTTTATACAAGGTGTTCCTAAAACGGTTGACTAGGCTTCACCAACGTATTCTATCTAATCTGAAGAAAAGAAAATAAAATTTGAAAATTAAAATATCTTACTCTGTATATTATATCCACATAAATTCCGTGTAAATTAATGAGCCTTCTGTAACTGGCAAAATATTTAATGATAAATGATGTTTCTCACAGGAAGAAATAGCGCAAGTAAGGAAATACAATGTGCAAGGTGAGCGGATCATTTTCGCAAATCCAAATAAATTGCCGTCTCATATCAAATACGCCAAAGAACAGGGTGTTGCACTGATGACGGCTGACAACGCGCTTGAATTAATAAAAATTAAGGATCTCTTCCCGGAAGCTAAGTAAGATGTCAATAATAATAAAATAAATTCTATTCGTTCCAATGTCATTATGTATATTATAATTAATTGCACGGTAAATATTATATATTATATATATTCTTTGTTTCACACTTTTTACTGATCGATAACGGCTGCATAGGATCGTGATACGCGTACGCTGCGACGCGGATAATTCATGGTTGGGAGCGAAATTCGGCTGCGAGCCATACAAAGAGGCTAAAGATTTGATACAACACGTGCAAAGTCTCGGCTTAAACTTACACGGTTTCACCTTTCAAGCCGGTATCTCGAATATAAACAACTATCTTAAAGGAATTGAAATATGCAAACAGTTAATCGAAGTTGCTAAATCGTGCGGATGTAACAACGTACAGTTGATCGACATCGGCGGTAACTTTACGGGTGGATTCTCGGATACCGGCGGAAAGGAATTCAATGAGGTACGTGCCGCCCGTGCGCTTAGACAACTATTATTACTAATATTAATATATTTTGTCATTTGCTCAGCTGGCGACGCTTATTAACGCCGCGATCGAGAACCTGGATCCCAATATAAGAGTCATCAGTGAGCCCGGAAAGTACTATGTAGAGTCGAACTTTACTTTAGCCTCATTTCTGCATTCCAAAAAGCTCGTCATTTCCGACGATAACAAGACAAAGATAATGTATTACACGAATTGCGGCGTGTACAATTCGTTCTTAGACGAAGCGCTAGGCGTAGCAACCCCGTTTAGAGACCCGAATTGGATCTCTTTTTCCGAGGTAATCACATAATCCGCTTAATGTTGAACACCGCAAAGCGGTGTTTCGTTTTATTAATCGTACGAGATAACCATCTATTTTTCATTGTAGCTGACAGATGACAAAAGATTTCTCTCATGTATATGGGGACCAACTACCGACTCTGCCGATTTAATACGTAAGAATGTTCTATTGCCTGAGCTTTCTATAGGCGATTGGTTAATTTGGCCAAATATGGGCGCTTACACGTTAGTTCTGTCCAATACGTTCAATGGATTCCCAATTCCAACTGTAAGACCATTTATTAGGAAAAGTCAATGGTTAGTGCTTTTATATCTATATAAAAAAATGTATATTTTAAAATATCTCCCCAATAATTACATAACATACATATTTAAAATTAACTTTTTCATAATTAAATAATACATTAATTTATGCAGGAGAAACTTTCTGAAACAAAGACGTAGAATCGTATTCATTCCGAAAGATGGAGATGAAATCGACAATATATCAAGTATTGTCAAAAAAATCAAGATATAACTATGTTTTGACGAACACAATCATTATTATTTTTCTCTTGACGTACACGAACACAATCATTATTATTTTTCTCTTTTAAATCTTTTTATGAGGGAACTTTATTATAACATTAATGAAATATCGATAAGTATTATATATCTTTTTCACATCTTTTTATTTTATATAATTAGAATAATTTCTGAATAAGTTTTATTTAATATTTCGGGGTTTTATAGTTAGATTACAATTATGTGTTTTAGTAAATATGTATTTTATTATTGTACGCTAATGTACAATATTAAAAAAAATATATACTTGTCAAGATTATTAATATTTTTTATATAGTAGATGATAGATAAAAGATGACGACTGCAGATTTCTACTTATATATAATAAATTTCACTGTAAAAGACATATTGCAATAAAAATCAACTTAATCAACTAAATATTAAAGACTACATATTTGATAAATGCTCTGATCCTTATAAATGCATTCATACTTGATAAAACCAACGAAAATAAAAGGAAATAGTAAAAAACTGATAAATAAACTATTTAGGATTTCCGTAAAATTATTAAAAATTCACACAATTAATTATCTTGAGAACAGCTTAAATAATAATAAAGTCCTAAAAAATATCAAAAAGTCAATAAATTAACTCATTGATTATTTAAAACTAGAGATCACAAACGCCCGCGCGCGCTATTTAGCTTTAACTTTATACTATTACTCTCATGATATAAAAATACAAGATAAAGCAACATCAGGATGCGCGGTAGTCGATCAATAGAATTTAATTCCAAATGCTATATATGTATTACGTATGCAATGAGATACGAGATATGCAACTTAGACTTAAGTAAATGGAACTTAAGATTCAGACATGCTTTAATCAAAATTTTTGGTAGATCCATTGATGATATGTTTGGATTTTTAAATTTGTATAGTAATAATCACTTATGGTTTATTTTAGCCAAAGTTTTCAATAACTCAAGACTTTTCCCACCTGATTTAGATGGAAAAAAAAAACTTAGGAGCCTTTAGAAGGAAAATATTTATATACTGGTCATTTAGGTGGAATGGAGGGTATGCGGCAAAAACTGTGGCCGGCGAATCGACTGTCAACCTACTGCAAATATACGTGGATTCGCGACGGATTAAGAATTGGGGTCGCGAAGGCCATCGCGACGCGACCGCTCGTCTTTTTCTCCCTTCCGGTTTTCAGCCGAACGTTGTATTTTCGGCGAGAGGACCAATTTCATGCGCGTCACGCTGTAAATGACGCTGCTTTAATAACTTCGAATTGCGGTCGCGTTGAATCAATAACCGACAATGCACGGGCACGCTCTGTCACGAGATCCATGTGTGTCTCGTCCCGACGCATATGCTTTCCAGGAGAATTAGCAGGAAATTGAGCAATTAATTTATTAAGACCCGTTGACAGTCACAGATGGTTAAATAAGAATTACTCTGCTTTAAGGTAGCAAGGAATAAAGCAAAATATGTTATACCAGTACACCTATAACGTTTTTTTTATGGCTTTGCGGTATTCACATGTCCAGATAAAAAGAAAGATAAATAATAAGTATATGACTATCTGGCGCAAGGTAGATTAATTGTTTATCTTATTTATTTATGAAGACATTACGCTATTGATCTGCCTTTACTCAAGAGATATGTTGTGACTGCTAATCTCCAACTCATAATCTTCGTTTTGAAATCGTCTAGCGCTGTACGTTACTATTACACATCATTACAAACTTTGTCAAGCCAGTTTTCCATTACCTTCATTTCTGCGCAATTATTATTTCTATATGTTACATATCTCGATAAATTATTTATAATTAATTATGAGGTGTTCCAACCGGATATCGTGTACAAAATGTGAAAAGCGTACGACTTTGTGATACTGATGTTGCGTACGTTGCTTGCCATGCCCGTGTCACAAAGCTTGGCAGATAAAACAACGCGCTCGCTATTTATTTATAATTTCAATTAACGGGTCGAGACCTGCCACATTATTTGGGAGCTTTTATGTCCTTTGAAGTATTATTACTTCAATGCGCGATATATATTATTATGTATCGGGATACGTTGTAACGATCATTTAATTAATTCACGGTAAACGCGCGGTTTTAGTAAAATACAACGTTGCGCGTGGCACGCATGCAATTTATGCTTAAAAACATATCGCGAACTTTATGAGTCAACGGGCGCATGCATCAACTTCCTTTGTGAAAATTCAATCAGCTTAATTCCGCTGTGCTTACCGTGAATTAACATTACGTAATAAGCGATAATTTAATGTATAAGTATAGAAGTAATAATACTGTAATATTAGTTGCTTTCCATTTACATCAAAACTCAGAAAATTCTCACTTGTGATGTCATTCTGTCTTTATTATTCATTAATTCCCAAAAAGGATAGAACGACGTCACAAGTGAGAATTATCTGAGTTTTGATGTAAATGGAAAGCACCTAATATATATGCGGAGAGACGTCGATAACGGGCGACGCGTTGACCGTTGACTCGGTCGTGTTTGTTTGTGATGAATCTTATTGTTGGACCTAGCCACTGTTTACGAATTCGAATAAGACGAATGAACTAGGATATTGCGAGCGTTATATAAGGACGTAATTGCCGAGCGGAGGTAGAGTCCTCTTAGTCAGCGGAGAAATCAGAACGTAAGAGAAGGACGATCCCGTGCCCGAACACTGAGCGAGACGTGGAGTCGACCCAAGAAGCAGAGCATCCGTTCCTGCGTTATAATATTACTCATTTCTGAATAAAGTGACATTCGTTAAATACACTCTTGACATAAATCATCCATGGCCATTCCCTACATACGCAACTGTATATCTTCGTAAAACCAGTACAAAAGCTTCCTGGATCACTTAACTTTCACAAGTGGCTCTGTTTGCCTTCCTCTATACACACGTGCTGGCGCCGATAGCGCTTTTAGCGAGGGACAGGACCGAGAAATTGAAGGGGACGAAATTAGGCGCGGGGACGAATTTTGGGCCCCCTATCTTAATATCGCAAATTGAATCGAGAGTAGAATCTATAGTATCTACTCTCCATCGCGCGACGTCGAGGCTGATTCTCAAGAGAGTTCGTTCTGTACACACTCGCATTTTTCATCTCGAGATGTTCTAAAAGAGGGGTTGAAATGCTGCGCGTCGGGGTGGATCAAAGGAATCGGCGTACCTAATTGCTATTTACCCCGAGCAATCCCTCCTCCTCCTCCCCCGTCGTCGCGAGCAAGTCAGTTGCTGTGTTCTTTCTTCCTTCGGAAACGATCGCTTCTCCCATCGATCGGCGCGTTTCCGTCGTTGCGAGATTCCGGAGGATCCATCCTCTCTCATTCTGTCTGCCGTAAAGAAGGTTGTCGTCCACGGGACGAGCTTGCCCCGAAGAGACTCGTTACAAGGGATCGCGCAACTCCCTCCTCCCTTTGCCTCGGAATTTTCATATCCAAATAGTACTTGACATCGAGCGGATGTTTCAGCCAAATGCACGGAGGAGAAGGCCCACTTGAGCGCGCGAGCAAACGTTTAAGGAAAATAAAATAACGTCTCGGAATCGAACGTGTTATTCGCCGCCGGAGGGTAAACGGCCCCCTACGGTTCGCTCGCCCTCTTCGTGAAAATTCTCGCTATTTTTCCAACGTGAATTTAAGCTTCCGCGGCTTCTTTCTTTTCCTACTTGGCGCCACCGCGTGCCAAAGAATACATCTTGTGTGTAAGAATATTTGCGTTAACCGTCTAAGCGACTTGAATAAGTCAACCCCCCCCCCCCCGCTTTTCAGTAATATACTTAGATGTCGATGCAGCACCTGACTGCGAGACAAAGAATGCCACGCGAATGAAAATAAGCAGCGCGAGAGAAATCGAATCTCTAGTAACAATTCTGTCGAGATTTTACGCAACCCGCTTTTTATGTCCTTACGTCCTTACTCCCAATTTTGCTCGAATGCGCGATCCGAGGTCCTTTTACGCGAAGTATATTCTATATATTTGCCCGGAAAAATATCACAGGAGATAGCAGAATGGTGTGTACACGAAATGCAAGCTGGATCGAGAGAGTGCGCAGATACGAAGACTTAAAAGTGTATAACAGGGCGCGGGAGACAAAACCAGCTGAACTCGATTTTCCGTCTGTCGTTATACTAACGGGCGTTTCCGACTGCAGTTTTCTCGCTGCGTTTGCCTTTCCTCCACGGACACATCGCGGAACGACGTGAAAATGGAATATTATCCGTATAAACAATTCTAAAAAGAAACGCATTTATCTTTCCGCTTCAATTTATCGCAAGCGGATATTCGCAAAGTTTGGAGAATTTAAATGGAAATAATTAAGTAGTCATATCTGGTTAAAGCAAAATTAAAATCAGCAGAGTAAAATATCGCGAACTTAATTCGCTGGAATCAGTTACAATAAAAAAGAAACCTCTCCCGTTGGCTATAATAAAAAATAATGCATGCTCGAGTATTTACGGTTCGGAGAAAAAAAATATGCTCTACTCCTCTGAACCGTTCCATAATATGAGATTAAATTACTAAGCTCCTCTATAAATCTGTAGAGGAGCTACGATTATTAGACGAGAATGGAAAAGAAAACAAATTAAAAATAATAGATTTGCAAATTATTGACTGGCGAAAAATTAATTGACAGCGCATTTGATATATTGATTATATAAATATACGTATGTTCACAGCTTAGCTGAGTACATATTTTCTCTTTCATCACTAATTAACAAAAAATTTTAGATAGCGATTCGTAGTTTATTATATGAGCACGTGAGCACGAGATTGTGTTATTAAACTCTTTAACTGTTGATATCTTAATTGTAGATATCATAATGAAAATGATATAAGTATGAACTTCATTATTATATTAAAAGTCATTACAAAAGTAAACATAATTAGTCGATTTTTTAGTAAATTAATACAAAATTTTATACTTATATAAAATTAAAAACATGAATTTAGCAAAACTCAGAAAAAATATAAGTTTACTTGGGGAAAAAAAACATTAAGAACCTTGGCATTATTATTATTTTTTTTAAGATGAGCATTTAGCCTTCCAAGTAAGTATCACAAATAAATTTTACTCGTCCAGGGGACGAATGTAGGAACATGAAGAAAGACGAAATTAGGAAAAACCATCGAACTAACATCGCGGTTCCTATCTTCTCAACAAGTTAACCTGACGGCCCTTCTATTGACAACGTACCTAAGCCAATGACATGCAGAGAATATAAAAACAAAGCTTACATTAGACATAAAAGACTATTACTAATGACATTGCAAGAACTCACATTACCAAGAAAACAAAAAATCTTCGTAAAACCAGTATGGAAGCTTCCTGGATCACTTTCACAAGTTGCTCTGTTTGCCTTCCTCTATACACACGTGTTACCGCCGATAGCGCTTTTAGAGACAAGACCGAGAAATTGAAGTGGATGAAATTAGGCGCGGGGACGAATTTTGAGCCTCCTACGAAATTATGTTCATGGAAACATTTTAGAATTGCCTAGACTTCTATTTTGCGTTTTTTTAACCAACCCATTGATCCTTTCCACGAAAAGATGAAATATATACATTTTATCGTTAAATAATCTACATATCTGTCTCATACAGCCTAACAAATTTCTTGATAGGTATATGCAAAGTGCTCTGTATTAATCCGAGCAAAGGGCTAAGATAAATGTACCAATGCCTGATGGACACGTATACTTAGTTTGAACATTTTTATTATTTTCGTCCTTAAATAAGTTATAACGCAAATTAAAATCAAAGAATCAAAAATAAAAATATTTTTCTTGTATTATATTTTTATCTTTGATTTTAATTCGCTTTATACTCATTTAAAAACTAAAATAAGAAAGGTATCCAGACATAGGTCTTATAAGTGTCCCGGCATTGGTACAGTTACTTTACTTCGAATCGAATCGATGCGAAGCAAAGGATATCCGAGCGGATAAAAAGAGGGACGTAAGTGAATACACTGACAGTGGCGGGTATCGCAGCATTTATCAGCCACTGGAATATTAGCGGACATAACGATACCGAAGCCGGTATACTTATTAGTATTAGCGCGCGCCTCTATGCATGGCATCGTGCCAACTAGTTACGGACCGACCTGTGGGGCAGAGGTGAAGTCCAAGCGCGTACTCGGTACCGGAAATCGGGCTATGCATACTTAGTGCCCCGACTCGCCCGACCCGAGTTGCCCAACGGGGCGAGGGAGGGACATCGGAAATGAGCAGAGGAGAAAAAAGGGCCGAGTTGAGACGAGAAGTGAAATGAATGTCGCGAAATCAATGTCCTGATAGAAACAACGAAGCCGATCTTATTCTGCCGTGGTACGTTCGATTGCCTTGGACATATCGTAATAATTATTCCAAGAAATATCTGATTTCGAGTTTTCCCAAAGAAAATGACGACGGTGATGATGACGATTCCATCTGAGTGTTTACGAAATGTAATTAATCAGAGTTAAAGAAGTGCATGTACGACATCGCATTATTTTGTCATAAAAAATTTAATGATTTTTATAAAATTATTAAATTATTATTATTTTACTAAAAATATCATTTATATATTTACATAAATACAAATTTTAAATTTGTAAAGCCCTTTAAGATAGTGACGGTTGAGCGTGAAGTTAATTAACAATCTCACCTCGTTAAAAATCTTAACTGTTGAGAAGACATCTGAAAAAGAAATTTCGAATTCACAAGGCTAAACCTTAAATTGGGCTGTAGCACCATTCCAATTTTCAATTTTTATATAAAACTCTATAATCCCATAAAAAATACGATCACCAAGATATAAGCCGACGGTTATGTTGATACTTATATAGCACTTCCAAATCGATCTATCTTCCATCTTCGTTTATTTCGTTCACAATCTATGAGATCAGAACGGATAAAAGATAGAACTGTCGAGTTCGGCGTGGAGTAAGGTATAGAGTTGGAGCGAAGAAAGAGGATAAAGGATAAAGGATAACGGTTCGGGCGTGGTATCTCGGCCGAGGATACGAAATTGCGTGACGCTGCTGTCACGTGAACGAAATACTCGTTCCCCTTTGCCACGTGACACTCATACCTCGGCGCTTCGACAGCCAGCCTTGAGGAACTACGGAACGAGCCTTCTGGGGAAGCAACTTTCGGCTCGCAACTGGCGGACAATTCCGCTCGATTACATCCCGGCGCTTGCGTGTGCACAAACCACAAAAGAGCGCGTTCGTGAGAAACCTGTTTGCGCGAAAGTGAATTTTGTTGTCTCTCTGCGGATACGGTGTCTGTCTATTCGCGCGAGCGATTGAAGCCGTAAACAGAAATTTCGTTAAAGCGAGACTGCGCGGAGAACGATGCGGTAGCTCCACGGTATTGAAACAAATGGGATCCTTGGTGTCGTCTCTTTATTTCTTCTTTTTCTCTTCGTCGTGACCATCGGTGGTCGCAGCGGAGAAATATGCGTATATATAGCGTGGAATATTTCTAAAATAATTTCTATCGAGACACACGACACACTCCCACATAACGTATATTCGCGGTCGAGCAACTAGATTAGTTGTTTAGTCCTAGTTCACAGGCGCGTTTATATGCAGCTTCGCTTTATTCCCGTTCGTTCGCGCAGAACACGTATAATTGGTCTAATCACTCTAATCTAATCTCAGTTCCCTGTACGGCACAAACAAACTGCGAGAACACCGCGTCCGGTCATTCGGAAGTATCCCGTCGTAATTGCGGTGGAAGGTGATATTATAGAGTACCCTGTGGATCGGGCGATATTTCACGGTGATATTACACGCTGTATCCGCAACAATACCGAAACTTACTATGCGAATACATGGGCGCCGCGCTGGTTCGGTGTCATTATAAATCGTAGGGGGAGAGAGAGAGAGAGAGAGAAAGAGGGAGAAGGCGTAGTCGGGCGCTGGAACCGGAGTGCCGGAATTAAATTTCGCACGGGCAACGCGTTTCCGCCGCGAGTGGCAGAGAGGTAAGAGAAATAAGCATGCGAACGGAATAAGAAAAATGGCGAAGCGTAGAGACAAGTGGCGGAAAGCGATGGTTCTCGCTTCCTTGTATAAATATTTCAAGCGCATTGTAAATTAATGCCGCGCGAGTGCAAGGCAGATGATCATCTAATTGAAATTGGAAGCAATGGCTTGCAAGCTTTTGATATTTTGTTGAAGCTACACTATTGTTTTGACGTACATTTTTCTGCAGATTTAATTACTTTCTATAATTTTATCACTGGTTGTATATACTACATTTAATACCACCCAAAGCATGTTGTATAGCATTTGATTTTACTCTCAAAAATTTATCCACGGAAAAAAGCACCAATGTCTAAGTAATACATTAAATACATGAATAAGTTAATATATATATACATATACCGTTTGCGGCAACAGAGAAAATTTAAGCACCAAATAAATAAACCGTAAAAGTGTAAGTTTTTGTTGTATTTCAAAACACCGATTTAATTTAATGTTCAATATAAAATATTGAACAATCATCACAGATCACTAAATTTCTCTCTTTCTCTCTCTCACTCGTATATAATATTATTTTTTATATAAAATAAGAGATATAAAAAATCTTATTCAAATATAAGTATATATATCTCTAAAAAAAAAGAAAAAATATTTCAAATTTAGTTCAGATTCCTTTCGCAAGTAAACGAAAACCAATTTTGCCAGAAATCCTTTCGCTACACCAAAATCGTCGTGCGTTGCATAAATCTGCACGTATAGTGGAAGCAGCCGTACGGCTATAGATAAGATACTCACCGCATGCACCTTGCTGCTTCACCCTGATGTTTTTCTTGTTTTGGCAGCTGGTCTGCCGCAGATGACAATAATTGGTGTAGGTCACGTCGTCAGAGCCGCAGACAGGAGCGGAAGTCGAAGGACACTCCGCAGGGCACTGACACACACCTTTGCCCTTTTCGGACACGACGCACGAAGCGCCCCAGGCGCAATAGGTCTTCTCGCAGGGTTCTGAAATGAGAAAGAAAGCACGTTCCTTTAATTTCTGACTCGTTGGACACATCCGATGTCTTAAAGCATTTCAAGCCAGCTTAATCGACACACGGAGAAAAATAATTCTGCTGCTGCAGCAAAATCGTCATTGTTACTGCATATTCGTAGCGACAACAATTAAATTTAGTTAACGGAACTAATTTTACGAATTATTTATTCGTCATTAACGCAAAATCTGTTTTGTTGCGAGAATAGAAAAAATTTGCTGAGCGTATTTGTCTTAAAGCCCGTATCAGACTACCGACTCGAAAAATAGACTCCAATTTAAACGCGAGTTGGCCAATTCAGTCAGTCAGCACCTCATTCTGATTGGTCTACTGAGAGTCGGCAGTCGGGTCGGCCTTTACAGTCGGTAGTTTGATACGGGCTTTAGAATCACGTTAATTTGAAACAATAAAATAATGTATTCTTAGCAAATACATTTGCTATCTGATCCGAGTAAAACTACTAACTGCTCGCTAGCCTCTGTCGCCTCACTGAGCGAAGAGGATAGATGCAACAACGTTCGCAACAACGCCATCAGCGTATACCGAGCTTTTTGCTTTCTCGCATTTAAAATACATTCATTCCGCGTGTACAACCAGACCCCGCGGCGAAGCAAAAGACAAATTCGATTTCAAATTATAAGATTTATAGGTCAACTCTATAAATGAGAATGTTCTTTTTTTCTGCGTATCTATAAACAGTTGGAAAATGCCCAAAGAAATTATATCGCTTATATAGTAAAAATATAATTTTGTTCATGTAACAAAATTAATTAATTATAGTTAGTATTAGTATAGCAAAAAAAATTTGATAACTGAACAAGAACTGATTTGTTCTTACAGCAAGATAATTCGTAGATTCGGCAAATTGATATCCAGCAAAAGCGATTAGCACTCTTAACAAATCATTTTGCTGTCCATATAATAACTAAGAAATTTTGCTACACGGAAAAAAATGATGTTTCAACGGCATCAATGTAAATTGAGATAAAATCTATTGATGCAACATCAATATTAATGAATAAAAAACATCAGATAATTGTTTTAATAATTTAAATAATATCCAATTGAATTAACTATTTATGCTTGTATGGTTGCCCATAACGCCGACGTTTAATTAAAGCAACTTTACTTTTTTTCTGTGTACAACAGCAAAAAATCTGCTGTGCCAGCAAATTATTTTTCTTCGTGCGGTCAACTATGATTTAATTCATTTTTTATAGCATTAGGAATTTTTGTAAAACGATTATGGTTTAATTATTTAACAGTTTATATCGCGAATTTTAATTCTGCGTAGGATTCTTATTAAAACAAACAGAACATTCTAAGAAATTGGAAGATTTGCCTTTAGTCGAGATGAGAACGAATAGGATATATACGTTACACAGTATCTGAAATGTTCAAATACCTTTCCGAAGAACGTCTCGAAGGATGTTCTCTTCGGCAAAGCGTGCAAAAATAGAAAAAGAAACCCTAATGAGAAGCGATTTCCTGCGAGGAAATTCGCGGCTCGTCGGTGGTTCGCGTCCATGCTAAAACGGTGGCAAGAAGGATCGGGGTCGAGCTGCGAAAAACGGCTCTTTATCGCTTTCTTTCGGTCATGGCACACGGACGACGTCGTTCGGCGACCGTTTCACGTGGGACGGCTGAAAAATGGAGAAATACGACGAAGGAAGAAAATCTTCTTCCCCTTCCGGGCGGCCAGCGTGAACGAAACTATCGAGCCGGGTGGTTGGCGCGCTCGGCGAATTCGGCGATTTTTTCGCCGGGGATCAACCCGTCTTCTATATAGTCTATATTAATGACCGCGCGCTGCACGGATTATCCGTCGGGATTTCTCCGTGCGGGTCCATCTTCTCCGAGAGCGAACTTCTTCGTAAAATTAATTGCGCTTATATGAGTCGAAAGGAGATGGACACGGCTGAGAAAGAAAGATAAGAGCCTAAACGCATTGAACGACGAAGTAAACCGAATTTAATACAATGCGCTTTTTCTTTCGCGCGACGCATCTTTTCTTCTTAATGAAACCGATTGAAAACATTAATATATTATACGGTATATGTATATTGTTGCGTCACGTTTGGCCTATAAGGAACGAAGTAAAAAATTGTAGACAGCCTTTCAAGGTTCAGACGGCAAAATGTGAAAGCGAGGAAGTGGAAGAATTTATTCATTCCCACGAGATCTACAGTTGCCAATTATTTTTGCTGAGTAATTCCGAGGTAATTGGCGTTTTCTCATTGGACAGTCGGTTCGTGATTCGTGACGATTCTGCTGGGAGACAAAATGCGAACTTCTGTTGCGTGTTAGGGCAAAACCAACGCTCGGAACTTGTTCGAGTAAGAGACACGATTCTATATATGTGCGCGATGCAACCGCGATAAATAAAAACTGCCTGATCGTAAACCCTTCATCGGTTGGGTTTCTATCCCTCTCGCTCTCACAATCGTTTCTTGTAGACCGACTTAATGATCGTGCTGCTTTTCCGCTTTCTTCGCGGCCCGGATGACAGAAAGAGGTCGGTACTTAACCGGAATTAATAATTAACGACGCGAGGTAATACGACGTGATAGTATCAACCACTGCTTGCAATTTATTCAAAGGTCGTCATTGTACGAAGGTTATCGTCTATTGTTAATATCGTCTATTATTGTTAAACATGAGACGTTTCGCAAAATCGATTAAATAGCGGCACTCTGCAAAGGATTAAAGATGCGAATTATTTTTAACCGAGAATGAAAAGTATACCGATTACTATAACAATGTCATTTAACGCCTTCATCGAGGCTTTTATGCGGAAGACGTGACGAAAGAAGACCGACTTTTTTTTGGCACCGCGTAACATTGTAATTTGTAACAAAAAGATCATTCCAAAGCTATATATTTTAAAAGTAATTTTTAGAAAAATATCTTAAATCATTTATTATATCTTAATATTAATATCAAAATAATGTAAAATAAGAAATATATTGTAGAAGATAGAATAATATGGGATATTTTGCTTAGCAAAATGTCTGGCAGTCATTATCCGCTATCACTTATTAACTTTCAATCTAAATACCTTGACAATTAAGCTCTGAACTAAATTTCCGCTTAACTCTAGCACACTACACTTTAACCGAGAAACTCTCTATAAACTATCTTGTCTGGAAATTAATATAAAACAATTGTTCTCAAACATGTATTACCAGCGATAGACCAGGCAGCACTAGCGGTTCGCTGACAGTAACAGAGAGTAATAATGAAATAAAGTATTAGTGTAATACAGAGTTCGAGAACATTCATTTTAACTTCTCTTAAAAAATTAATATAGATAGAAATATTTCCGAGATAAACATGAGTTTAATATTATTCTTCATCAAATAACATTTTTTCGAAGATATAAACACAAAAAATTAAACGGACTATCTAACAATAAGAGAAAATGTAGGTGTCTAGTCAAGTTTTTGAACATTTAATCCCAAATTCTATAAAGAATCTTGTATTAGAAAAATGCTTTCTTTTTTTGACTATGTTAAATATATTTGATTTATAAAATAAATCAATAATACTATGTCATCAGAGGATATATTTCAATGAATACTTATATCACGCAGCCGAATTTTCAACTGTACCGACTTCGCATTTTTACAACTGCTTGTTGCAAACAGACTGAAGCGCGTTTCATAGTTGGCACCGTAGGTACAACGCAACTGACTCTTGATGCGTTTCAAACGAAATTATATCCGGCCCGATGGCGCCGCCGCTTCCGTCGACTATTGTTTACAGCGAGCCAATGCCGCTCACCGCGAAGCGTCGCCGCGTCGGCGTGATTTTTGGCGGTCGGCGACAATGCCATTTATACGAGCCCTCGCTCCGAGGGTTTGGCGCTATAAACAAAACCGAGAGGGCGCGGGCCCGGATATGACACAGGACACGGTTATTTTCCCGCAATGTGGAAAATGTGACGGGTTCGCTATCCGCGACTTGGACGGGTTAGTTCGTGCACGAATTTTCAATAAAAATATCTTCCGGTCCGTTTTCATCGCGAGTTCCGAATTTCATGAATTTCCAGTACGGAATGGCGCGAATTGGATTCTTGCATGTATTACAAAAATGTTATAGCTACATTGACAAGAAAAGTACTCGTTTAAGTGCAATCTAATTATAGGATGTATAATAAAATAATAAATGGTTCTACTAGTTTTAACTAATATTATTTTGGCAATTGTTCTTCGTCAGGGCGTCTAACAGACTGCAACCCATTTCTTAATTTGTTATATTTTATACCTAAGAAGATATTTGAATAAAACATTAAATATTGAGAAATATTACTTGAACTATTTGTGAGCAACCATACTATTTTACTAATCGATTTGTCTATGTTACGCATATAAAACCGTCACAAGCAGCCCCATTTTTTTTCTTTATACGATGTATGTCAATAAGATATATTGCGCTGACTGTTAAATCGGCGCATTTATCTGCGTTCGACAAACGGCTTGTGTTGAGGTAGAATTTGCCAACAAATTTAAACACAGCGAAGAACGATCAGTAATTAATGTTTCCTTTACCACGATTTAACTAATTGCGGTTTTCAGAGAATGCCATTTCCGGCAACAAAGAAAATGTAAGCACCAAATAAATATAAATAAACCATAAAAGTTTAAAGTCAATTTTTGTTGTATTTTAAAACACCAATTTAATTTAATGTTCAATACAAAATATTGAACATCATCACAGATCACTAAATTTCTGTCTTTCTCTCGTATTATATATTATTTTTCATATAAAATAAGAGATATAAAAAATCTTATACAAATATAAATACGTACATATATATCTAAAAGAATAAAAAAAAATTTTTATTTAGTTCAAATTCCTTTCGCAAGTAAACGAAACCCAATTTTGCGAGAAAATGTTTCGCTCGACCAAAATCTCCGCGTGTTGCATAAATCTGCACGTAGATCTGCATATAGTTTATCGAGCGACAATTTGTCGTAACGTGAAAAACCTCGTGTCCGTCACGAGTAATTCATCGTATTGCTCCATCGGGAATTCGATCGTTCGGAAAGACATCGGCAGTAAAATGATATGTATAAATTCCTCAAGTAAAAAACGCAACGCGTGAAACCTGCTCGAGTTTGTAACGTGGATCAGTTTGACCGGATTGTCTCGCAGTCTCAAATGTGAAATTTAAATACCTACATTGCCTAATAAAAATAGAAAAGAAAGAAACATGTATGATTTCTGTATATGTCAATTTTCAGTTGATTGTTACCTGTAAAGTGATAAGTAAAACCAAAACTGCTTACAATAATTTTTATTTTAAAGAAAGATTTCCTAGACATTCATGACTTTCAAATGTAAATAGTTAAGATTTTTAAGAATTTCCGATTTCGAATAATAATCGAGACAATTCGAAGCTTTTGTTATATACTTCAAATGCTCTGTGCGGATATACCCATCCGGCACAGAGAAGGAGTGAAATTCACATCTGAAGTTTTCGCCTCCGGCTGGTCGGAACCGACCAACGTAAATAACACCATGACAATGAACGTCGCGATTCCTCGTGTAGATTAGAGCGGAACACGGGCGCACTACCAGTGCCACTCGAAATCGCGGCGCGAGAGGGGCCTCGAAGTGTTAGGTATGCGACCGGGCTGTTGACCCTCACCACTGTGAATCCAGCGTGGCGTCTGACTATAGACGGCGGGTAACTACTTAACACGCGGACCTGTTTACCGTAGCAACGCGGCGAGATGCTATTTCGCGCTCCACTGTTATAAACTGCGTGAAATACGGCGCGCGCCGGGGCGATTGCGTCGGTGTATGAGGTAAGAAAGGAGCTAACCACATTTCTGGGATATCTACGGTCAGAAGAAGCCAGATCCCGCGGCGGCGATAAGCTTGCGGAAGTCGACAGCGGTCGAGCGAACCGAAGGGTTGTGTCGATGTCCGAAAAATATACGACGCGTGAAAATATGAAGTTGCGAAAAAAGTATGAAAGAAGCTCTAGATTAGACTCGCATGGGGGATAAATTTTAATAGAGTTTAACATGTAAATTTCTTTCTCTCTCTCTCTCTCTCTCTCTCATCGTTGTTTACTTTATTTTCTACAGGTTTATCAGAATTTAGATTCAATTCTTTAAGATAAATTTTAATTTTGCATCAATGCAAACCTATTCTTTTATGCTTTGATGACCCGATTATGGTAATATTCCGCTATTGCCATTTAAAATTGCGTTATTAAAAGTCGAGCAGTTTGCAAAAATAAATTACAATGCAAGTAATGGTATTTTCAGCTTTCCGTTAAATACGGGGTTTCACGTGCTACAAAAGCCAAACAAATACGCCATAAAAAGCTTTAAAAAATTCAATATTTTCGACGCGATACAGGTAGGCACATCCGGTGGACTGTCACATCACACTTTGTTACTTCCACAAATGCGGTAAAAGCATTATTGGTGTCTCTACACAAAGCTTATTCTCACGTGTGTATTTTCTACAATACGTTGCAAACGATGGCAACTGCTAGTTGAAAAATGTTATTTCCACGTTGCGCTTGTCAATTGCGGTTGTCAAAAGAGAGTTGGCAAATTTTTAACTTTTTTGGCGACAGTAATTGGCAATCGGCAATCAGAAGTAGCACTTTTCAACTAGCAGTTGCCATCGTTTGCGACGTATTGTAGAACCGGCTTAAGACTTCGTGTCTAGGCATGACGAGCGAATTCGCTTGACAGTGAGAGCCCGCGCGAGCGTGGTTAATTAATCGTACTGCGAGCGGAGATTCGCGTGGACGATCCACCCGACGAAATTAATCGTGGCGCCGATCCAATACAACACGACGATAAGCCGAGCGTCGACCCAATGCGAGGTCGCATCTCGATGATAAGAGGATCCCCTTTACTTACGCGCGTTTCATAGTGTTATGCCCAGTCTCGTGGAACGCGGGCGTGAACAGCGCGGCGAGCGCGGTTAATTAATTATACCGACGATCCGATCGCGCGGTAAATGAAGCGAGACATTAATCATTAGTCGCGACGTCCGCAATGTGTTCATATCGCTAGCGAAAGGAAGGAGGACAGGAGTTTTCGGCGAGTTCGCGGAAAAGAGTTATATTCGCGGCGCAATTAAAGCTCCCCTTCCCCTTCGCTTACTCCTGATCCGTCTTCGTCGTCCCGCGGAACTGGCACAGCTGGGATTAATTACTCGCAACCGGCATTTTATCCCGGAGGCGAGACATGACGCGCGCGCTGACTTTCTTCTCACGGTTCTTCCTTCCATTATTCCTCATTAATGGACTAGAGTCACTAGAGGAACAGAGATGTCTCGTTTGCGTATTGTCACGCGGAACGAATATATGCGAAATACGTTGCTTGCAAAAGCATGTCAACAATATCAACATATATTGCGAAACAAAAGACATTACAAGAACTCACGTTACCGAGAAAACGAAAAATCTTCGTAAAACCAGTACAGAAGCTTCCTGGATCACTTAACTTCCACGAGTAGCTCTGTTTGCCTTCTCTATATCACGTGCTGGCGCTGATAGCGCTTTTAGCGACAGGACCGAGAAATTGAAGGAAACGAAATTTGGACCCTCTTATATTGCGCCGACTGTTAGATCGGCATATTTATCTGCGTTCAATGAACGGCTTGTGTTGAAGCAGAATTTGCCAACATCAAATTTAAACACGGCGAGAAACGATCAGCAATTAATGTTTGCTTTACCACGGTTCGGTTAATTACGGTTTTCAGAGAATACCGTTTGCGGCAACAGGGAAAATTTGAGCACCAAATAAATATAAATAAACCGTAAAAGTGTGTGAAGTCAATTTTTGTTGTATTTTAAAACACCGATTTAATTTAATGTTCAGTACAAAATATTGAACATTACGATATAATGATATTAGCGTTTCCGATATTTTTGTTTTTATACAGGAGAAAATTTAAAACAATTTGGTTAATGAATATAAAACATTATTTTATTTTCTACTTCAGTAACACAAATATATTTATATATTTTAAATATAAATATATATATCTAAATATTTACGATAAAGACTATAATCTTCACGTAGTAGAAAAATTGTGTAGTAAAGAATTGACTACGTTTACTCTTCTTTCTTGTGCAAAATGTTTTTCCACTTTAACATGCATTAATATGTTCCGTTAAACGTTAGTTCCTCTTAATGTCGAGGCCTAGCTTACAATATCTTCTCAGGCCAATTTTGGAGCGGTGAATATCTCACCCTCTCTTTCCCTTTGTTTCTCTCTCTCGCAATTATTCCGCCATGCCCATGAAAATTTATCTTATAGAATACCGTTTCCCCGTTACGCGTGCCAGGAACGTTGTTTTCTGTTCCCTTCCCGGGAACTGCGCGACAGCGTTTTCGTCTTCTTCGCTCTCGCCCGTCGCAGTGGAAACACGTTGCTCCTTACGAAATTTAATTCCGGGCACCCATCGCGCGATCCCCATCCCCGCGATGCCGAGCACGAGCACGATTTATAACGACATTGAGCCGACGCGTATATTCCGGTATTCGAATAGCGAGCGTAAAGTGAGCGCAATTATACGCGTGATAAACGAGGCAACCACTGCATTCTCCGGTATTATTACTTCTCCCGGCAGCAACCAACGTTAGAATGCGACGCGTCTCCCGAATGAGAGTCGCGTCGCCGAAAGAAGAAAAAGCAATTCGTTTTTAATTAAGATTGGATTCTAAGACGAAAGGGAATAATTTATCATACTTTCAAAACTAGCAGTCAAAACTTTCAAGCGCTAATCGGATATCTTGATTCATTGAAAAGATGCGAACATAAGTACAAAATTTAAAAACTAACAAAATAAAATAAAATAAATATTTTATGTTCTTACTAAACACAAAGGAATGATATTTCTTTGTAATAAACTGCATTTATCGGATAAACGCAAAAAGTAGGTCTGTAAATTTTGATTTCTACATTTTCTTAATGATAGTAAACTGTTGCTTATGTCACCTCAGTCAAAATGTCGCATTTACTATTTTACGTTAAGGGCGTTATTTATGCAATACACATTGTAACAACGGTCGTCCGGCAAACAACAGGTTTTATAAACCTGTGCATGCTCCTGTAGTTTACTTACGTCAGCCCCAGTCAAGATGTCGCGTTTACTGTTTGCCGCATTTTACGTTAAGGGCATTATTTATGCAATACACTGCATTTTAACAATGCGTATGCGCAGTTATAAATCGCAGCACGCAGTAAAGGAAATGGAATTAAATTTCGTACGCGAGCGAAGCGTGCCGTTGCCACTGCGCTCGAATGCAGGCAGCACGAAGAAAACGACAGGGATGCGGGGAGGTAGCGGTGGTGCTGACGGGGTGGCGCGGGAAGACGGGAGGGTTAGAAAACAATGTTGCTGCGGCATGTCGGTGCGGGTGCAGCAGCCTCTCGCAGACGTCTCGTATGCGAGCCGCCTGTCCCATCAGTTATCGTCAAAACGCCCTGAAAATGCCTCGAGCCTCGCGGGCTGTAATAATTGAAGAGACTTGCGCGGGTGCAGGCAGGAGCGGGCGCAGGGCGAAATTGAGACGAGGTAAATTGAGAGCCGCCCTTGGATTAAGGAATGAGGACGACGACGCTCGGCTGCCACATGCGTCCGCGGCAATGTACAGCTATACTCTTGGTAAATTATTGCAAACGGATACTTGCAACATTACTGCACTGTTCGATGTTCAAAATTCTATGAAAAATATTCTGAAAAGACTATCTAAGACTCTTGTCTTATCTTAACTGTCAGGCGCGATGATGATTCCATCCTCGGTTTTTGCGTTGCAATATCATAAAATTTAATTTATACTTGAAAATAATATGATTTAGAATATATCGTTCAAACTTTTTCGGATTAATTAGTATAATATCAAGCCTGTCAATAAAATATGGCAGGCAAAGGCGAATATTGGAAAATAGTTCGTGAATTGCGTTGGCGAATTGTTCGCGAACAATGCATGCAAAATGTTTGCGATCAGCTCTCGAACATCTGCGAAAATTGAACATGCTGTCTACACCAATATTCTTTTGATTGTACTGGACTTTTAACAAAATGTTCGCAACCGGAGAAATTAAAAATAACAATTGACCGCTAACAATCGATCGTTTAACAATTTGCAAGCTATTCGCAAACAGGTATCCATGTATAAAAAATAAAACAACCCGCGATCTGTTCGCTAACTATTCGCCAACTTCGGTTGCAAGCGCACCTTTATATGATGTAAAAACAAGGTATCAAATTTCCACATGAATTATCGCGATTAAGCATACCTATTATCGTCTATGTTCAATATATATCTTCCGACTAGCTAAAGCCGCTAATGAAACGTAAAGCAAATTAATTATCGCACGACGAGTTGACGCCATCATTACGACAGCAACTCTTTCAGATATTAATTATAATCTTAATTGCGCAATCTGTTAGCCGATTATGACGAATGCAATAATGTAACAATCAGGTTGGATGAACGAAATCTATGATAATTACTGCGGCGGCGATAATTAGTAGACGATAATAAGATAATAAGATAATATTGTCATAAAATAGCTAGTATTAATTTAGATTCAATTAATACATTGTTTAATCACCAATCAGATAGATTTAAAAACGGAGGTGGGGTCCATTAGTGACCATTAGTGACCCGATATAATTCACTGTAATTTCGAATTTGATTGTTCCACGATAAAAATTACCTCGCATACAAAAATAAGTGGCAAGTGTAATTCATTTATAGCCTTAATCTGTAAGAATGAGACTTAAATAGAAATTGACGCATGTGCATGGCAGCCGAGCGTTATTCCATAAAATTAATCTAAAAAGCCTATCAATATATCAATATATTACGTTATTACTAATAATATCTTTATGTATTATCACCGAGATCTATAAATGTCGCATTCTTGCTAAAGAGATGAATGCTACTCCCGTGATTTCCAAATTATATATCAGACTTCTTAGCATACACCTTATTTGTATTCTCACGATATTTCCCCATCGCTGCTCCGAAACGCTAAAAATCCTGTGTACTCGCCATTAATCAGCTCATCCGATCATAGACACTTCGAGGAGACGGCTGACAAAGGTGGGTGAGCCGTATAGATGAAGAAGCGCGGAGGTAGAATGAATGATAAGCGTCGTCTTAAACGAGCTTCCGACCCCTCGTACTTTTGTCGGGTGAAGGAACAAGAAGCTCCACCTTTCTGCCTCTTTCTTTCTCGCTCGATTGCTCGGTTGTAGAGCTTTATCTGCTTATCTCAGACTCTGCGCGATGTACCCCTCGTTGCTTATAGTCTATATTCACGATGGCAGATATATAATTTAGTCGGTACAGGATCCGATCTGCAAAGAGATCAGAGCGACGCCTTATATAATTCAATACGCACGGAAATAGAGATAATTTATAGCAAGCTGGTAAAGCTAAACAAATAAATTGTGCATGCTCGATAGCCGAATGCCGAGTGTCGCAGTTTAATACGCGTTCTTTTATGGAACACCTCCATTATCACACTGTTGCGAAATTTCTTTATTTTAGGACTCTGTAGTCGCATCCGCCTATTCGCGGTCAAAGTTACAAAAATTTTAGCTCGACGTTTCACGTCAGAGCGTAAAAGTCATCATTTATGAAATGTTTTACCCGGTCGGTGTGAAAGACAGCGGCAGTAATTCAGTCACTGCAAAGCCCACAGACTAGAAGGAAACGAAGAGATCGGAAAGCTGTCCATCGTATTTCAATCAAACGCTGAGATATGCGACGTTTTGAGATTGAACATATGTAACGTTATGTACGTTATATACGTTAGATGTAAGCGACCGTGGGGGAAGGATCTCGAATCACGGATATACAGTCAGTGGGAATAAAGCATCCGAAACGTAAACACGTACCGAATTCTCCTCACCTATAAAGTACATCACAACAGTTCTTGTACAAAAATAATTATGTTTAATTAAATCTTTCCTCTCTGGTGTTTAACGCAATTGCCATAAGTATCGTCTGGGCATTTTATAAAGATACAGTTTTCATTTCTGATCACTACCTCTACGGAGTCGACGGACACTCTCTCAAATATACGTATAGAGCGCCGTTCGTGTATTTTTCATCCGCTTTTAACGCATTCCACCTCGTTGCACAATTTTCCTGCGATTCCCAGCTGAGAGAGAGAGAGAGAGAGAGGAAAAGAAAGAAGAGGGAGCGAAACACAACACGGACAAAATAAATAAATCCACGTGCAATTTCGTCGTCGTTGACACCGCTTCGGTTTTCCTTCGTCGGGTATCTAATGTTCCCCGTGTCGCTCGCCACGGAGACGAAAGTGCTTTAGCCTCCTCTGCTGCAGGAAGGCAAGCAGCGACTTCCTGATTCTTCGCATACATCTTCATTCCGTGAAATGGCTCCTTCGCTCTCCCTTTCTCGTCCTCGGCAAACCCACCCCCTCCGGTACACTCGCTATTTCAATTCTCCCGAGACGCGTACGATTCGACAAACTGCCATTCGTAGAATCCTTTAGAGAGTAATGATTTTTAAACCTGCTTACCGGTTTTCAACCAACCAAGCAGAGACGTTCGTACGAATGGCACTGATACCGTATCACGGTATTACGTATTATATATTAAAGAACTCCGGCAAACTCAGGTGCAAGAGCACAGATAAAACGCCTTTTATTTATTAATTCTAAAGCAGAATTCTCTTCAATGTAAGTTCTTAATTCTTCTTGTTATTAAAAGATATTTAATAATAAATTAATAAGGTTGCATCAATTCACATTGTAATTCTTTTCGGCGGAAAGAAAGA
Organism: Temnothorax unifasciatus; assembly: GCA_030770225.1. NCBI lineage: Eukaryota > Metazoa > Arthropoda > Insecta > Hymenoptera > Formicidae > Temnothorax > Temnothorax unifasciatus. The sequence goes on along the minus strand of JASTWK010000471.1, from coordinate 75,501 downwards.
TAACGTCACGAAAGTAATGTGACAATAATAGCACGTGTGCGTCCTGCATGTGCCACAAAAATTTTGTGTTTGAAAACGGCAAGGACCCAGCTGCTCAATGTTTCCGAATTTGATAAACAGTTCTCGAGATCTCGCGCGCGCAAATAAGATCATTAATATCGTGCTATTGCTTCGTTGCGGCGTATATTATGAATATTGTATTTCGAGCGCGAAAAAAGCCCGGTCATTTATAAGGATGCAGAATTTAATGTACGAATTTCACAAACGAGTTTCACGCTCGGTACCACGGACGCCGGACGGTACCGATCGTTCGTAATAAAGTGTAATTGCCATTTCGGTGTAGCGGCCCCGTTCAATTGATTTATCTGCAGCGAAGGAACGGCCACTCACGGCTGGACGCGTCGTGTACAACGAAAAATTATAGTTGGCATTAGTGCCAGAAACGCGGACTCGATACATCCGTCGGCGTCGGCGCGAAGCACTTAAGATAATGAAACGTTGAAATTTCATCGGCAACAATTTGTTATTTCGGCCGACTAAGCCGCTTCTAACTAACGACCAGCGATATAATAGTTGCGCCGTTACGTAACCACCCTCGTTCGTCGTTCGATTATGACGACAATTAATTCTAACAGTTATTAGTGTAATAGAATACCGTGTGCTTATAGTTCATTTCAATTTGTCTTCCTTACCAAGAATGTATTTTATCACCAGTTTAAGGTAAAACGCCGTCGATATTATATTATAAATTTTTAATCTATTTATGTTTTGTGATAGATTTGATAGCAGACAATTTCCCGCGATGTTCTTAGTGAGTCTTAGGTTTTTCGCTGTCGTGAAATTGCAAACCAATTCACCCGTGCTAAATAGAACTTTTTCAATTAATATACGCTCATTCCAATATACGTAATTGCTTCCTGTCAGGCCGATAGGGCTCTCATAAAAGTTACCAGTCGCGCAGTTATTCAAATTAGATCTTAATCCTACCGCCACATAACTCTCGGGCTGGCTCTCGATATCAATGGCAGAAAGTAATCCGAGGGATGCTGAAGAGTCACCGGCGGCGATCGGCGAATTTTTGCGACGGCTTTGCTGGGGAATCATAATCCGCGTAAAAAAAAAAGAAAGGAAAGAGAGAGGGAGAAAGAAAAAGAGAGATAATTAAATTAATCATTATCTACTTCGTCGACTTCACTTCATTACGTTCCTCGACTCTCGGAGTTGCTCGACCCCGATGAAGTTTTATCAAACTTTAGCCGATGATGAACGACCGATGTACTCGTGCGGGTCGACCCGGCGATGGTGTCAAGCGATCAAAGTCGAACGCGCGCAATACCGCGCGTTTTTCCGCCCGCCGCGGACACGGCGGGATCGACCGGATTGCAAAAAGGGCGCTTTTTACGGCCTTTAAAATGAAGCCCTGTCCGCCGGACGCGCATCTGGGTCAACGGAGTGCAGTTTTTGCCGGAGCGTCGGCCACGTCGATGCTAAACGATTCTCGCGAATCCCGCATGGTAAACGTTTTGCGATAATCACGTCAGAATCGAAAAGAGGAAATCGATTCTGCCGCCAGATCGATCATTATGTCAAATAAATCTTTTCAGTTCTTTCGACCGTAATCGACAGGACCTCAACTTATCGATCGATAAATTTATTGTTATCACAACTCATATAGATATCCGATAAGTTTATTCAAAGACACGAATAAATCAAATCATGAATGCCAATAGTTTAAAAAATAATGTCATGGTAGAAAAAAAGAGGGAAAGCAAAAGTTATGATTGAGGACCGAGCAACTCACAGAAATTATATATATATTATTACGTCGTGAATCCTAATTAGCGATTGATCGAACTTGTAGTATATGTAACTCATATACGTTAGATGTAAGCGACCGTAGGGGAAGGACCTCGAATCACGGATATACAGTCAGTTGAAATAAAGCCTCCGAAACGTAAATACGTCTCCAAATTTGTCTCACCTAAGTACATCACAGTGGCGACGAGGTGAAGAATTCACACGTATCAAATATCCAGGAACATAATAGATAAAAAAACTTTCATAAATTATTAAGTCGACAGATCAATACATTGGGAAATTAAATGTACCAGTAAAAAATTAAGAAGATACGAGTCTTCGCTACATAATTAAAAAAAAAACATTTGTAGCAAAAAGAAAAAATGTAATATCATAAATCTCCCATAGAACTTCTATACAGTTAATTTAAGATGCAATTTTATTTCCATAAAGAATTTTTATGTAACTGGATGTATATTAAAATTGGATTTTAATGAAATCAGCGAGGAATGTAGAAGATGTCTCGAGCATGTCGAGCAAACTTCCTTCAGTATCCTCTTCTTAAGTAAGCCTCAGAGATACAAGAACCAGGAGTGATAAGGATATGTTTTCGGTGGCGTGACATGAGTCGAAAGAGAAAGGATTAGAGGGAGGGATTTATGGGTAGGGAAAGGCCTAAGCCAATAAAATTAATTTAATTCCTCGTCATTTTCGTTTCACTCTTTATTAAAAAGAAGGAGAAGGCGAATTTAACGGTAATTGAGGGAGATAGTACTGCTGAGAAACGAGTTTTCATTGTTTTTTACACTCTCTCTCTTTTGGCGGTGTGAAGTTGACACCCTAGATTCCTTTCGCAAGTAAACGAAAACCAATTCTGCCAGAAATCGTTTCGCTTATAACTAAAATCGCCGTTCGTTGCATAAATCTGCACGTAGATCTGCATGTAATTCATCGAGCGATTTGTCGTGACGCGAAAAAACTCGTATCCATCATGAGTAATTCATCGTATTGCTCCATCGGGAATTCGATCATTCGGAAAGACATCGGTAGTAAAATGATACGTATAAATTTCTCAAGTAAAAAACACGATGCGTCACAAACCTGCGAGTCTGTGTAACGTGGATCAGTTTGACCCGATTGCAGTCTCAAATGTAAATTTTAAATATTTACATTTGCCTGATGAAAATAGAAAAGAAAGAAACATGTATGATTTTTGTATACGTCAATTTGTCTAGTTTTTCGATAGTTATCTGTAAAGTGATAAGTAAAATCATAACTTATCATTCCGGCATATGAAGCGCATATCGTTTATCGCGTGAGAGCTTTTATAATACACGTAACATAATGTGTTTTAAAATAACGAAATAACTGTTCTAGAGACACTCAAAAGTCAGTACGAGAAAGAGTAGATGTTCATGCGACACAATATTCGTGCGCAAATATAATAATATTCGTGCCATGTACACTTACTCGCTACTCATTATCAGTCATAGAGATATAAGACTAGAGTGCGCGAGTCATATGCTAGCACGTAAGAGGCTGCCATATAGAAATAGAAAAGGAACGCTGCAATATGGGCCTCTTCTGTCAGACAAAGAAAAAGAACGCTGCAGCTTTTTCTTTCTATTCCTATCGCGAAAAGACAGTTTTCTCTTTCTATTCCTATATCGCTTTTTCAGCTCGCTTGCGCACTCTATTCTTATATCTCTATCAGTACTAGTTTTAACTACTACTCAAATCCTTCTTAATATAAATATTCACCATAGCTCTAAAAAATTTTATATTCGTCAATCATATTTCTCTTTGACTTTTAACATTCTAATTTTTACATTCTGCAATAAATTCAACATTTCGTTCCAATAACTTAATAATTAAATAGAAGCCCTTTATTTCTGAAAACTGGACACTGGATTGTATTATATTGTAATGCATCATCATATTTAAAAATTTAATAATATAAAAAAATACAAAAATTCTTACAAATATCCATATCAAACATAACTCAACATTCGAAAAATAAAATGTGATGTCTAATATTTAATATTTAAAAATATAGCTCGACGTCCGAATGCAAAGATTAATCAATCTTGTAGCAGAGATTAAAAACTCCATACTAAAATGGTACGTAAATCATTCAGCAACGTATGCAGAACATTAAAATATTCAAGAAAATAAAGCCGAGATGATAATTTTTTACTTCAAAATTATTGAATTATCGGAAGAATCATTGCAACTGCTCATATAGATTAAATATAAATATATCTTTAATTTGGTATTTCTTATTCTAGTAATTGAATTTTATTTAAGTATGAAAATAAAAGTATGAATTTAAATCTTTGATTCCCCCACAACACATTAATAATATCTTTAATTTCAAATTATTCTTTTTCGCAATATATGCTTTTATCTACGCTTTAGCAACGTGCTTGCGTTTATGATGAAACATACAATTCTGAGCAAATAAAATTCAGTGACGAATTCCAAACGGATGAATCACTATCGCGTGCGAAATTTGTAGCGGTTTTATCCTGCCTGTCACAATCTGAACATAACGCTACGTTTGATGTAACGACATTATTGTAAATAACACGTCACAATAAATACCACAATTGCTCGCAGCTCGTAACCAAGAATTATGTACGAATGTACGACCTCTGTAAAGTTAGCACCCCAATTTTTGAATTTTGATATAATTGATGGAATTCTGACCCTTCTCCAAGGAGTTATAGAATTCCTGATTGGTTGGAAAAAGTTCTAACGATTTAACCCTATTAAACTAAAAACGTGCAAATTGTTGAAAATTGAAACAGGAAAAGAGTTCAATCTAAAGATTTAGTTTTAAGTTTAAAGAAGCGTCTAGATCACCATTGCATTCCAACTTTACTATTCGACTTCGCGATATGTACACGTCTGCACATTTCAGACAACTTTGGAGTAACGAAGTGGAATCTTAAGACGTTACACGTAGGTGGAGGGGCTCTCACATTGTGCGCCAGTCAAACGGAAGGAAGGTTTCACGACCTTGCAGCTTTGCGCGTCCTTTTAACGCCGGATGGGCACTTGAGCTTTCATGACCTTGCGCGTCCGCATTGTCCGGTCTTTCAGCCGCGGCGTCTTTGGCGCGATTAATTGGAGCGGCCCGTGTAAGGGTGCGCTAGGACGTTAAGTAGAACTCACGAAACGGCTGAATCATCTCCTGCGAGAAACTTGAAGCGGCGTTCGTCCGCCAGGACGAAGACAATGACGCGGAAAATGGGGTCTTTGTATGACGTTCTCAAAGGGGATTCACGTCGCCCGTGTCGGAGCGACGCGGAACATTAATCAAGATTATGAAGTTTGAGAAATTGTGACTCTGAAAAAATTATCAGACATCCGTTTCCTAAGCTGGCCGGTTTCCCTCGTGCCCGTTACGCTGAATCGAACGTTCAGTTCGAGCCAATCGATATGGTAATCGAGGATTAACGCATGGTGCAGCGATGATGGCCGGCTCTTGGACGAATTTGGAGATCAAAGCGATACCCGCGTATCCCCACGGGATCGTATTACATCTCTCGTATTCGCTCTCGCGTTAGAAATCGTGCTCGCGCGAATCCGCGCATTTACGTTGGAAGAATTTGCATCGGCGCGGGGATGGTCTTGAGCGTTATCGCTGTAATTTCCATAGCACATGCTTTTGGGATATACATACACTCCTCTTGTGGGGAGTAACGCATTCCATTTGCGTATCGCTACGGCGCGGCGCGCGGTTCGTCGCTCAAGTGTTTCTCCGCCCGTTGATGTTCAGAAAGGAGCATCGCGATATATGTATACATAGCAGAACAGGAGACGTACAACGTATGGGGCGCGCGCCGTGCAGCTCTGTCCTGAATAAAAGATCGTTTCGAGAATCAGCGCGTAGAGGCGTAGAGTCGCGCAGAATTGCGCCGCGCAGCGCCGCGCAGGAACGAGGCGAGACCGACAGAAAAATCGCGTATCGAATGCTGGTTAATTCATGGCAGCTCGGGATCCCGCGGGATGGACGGGCAAAAAGAGAACGGAAAGTGATAAAGTACGTTTCGAGGTATACGGACTCGTCCTGTCTCCCTGCGGCTTTCACGTACGTCGCATGTATGTGTGTGCGCGCGCGCTCGCGTCTGTCTCTTTCGCCAGCCGATTTTTTGCCGACTGCGTCTTGCGTTTAGTTCTGAGATATTTCGCCGGATACTGGAGAAGGATCTCGAGGATCGGGAAGCACTTGGGCCAGCATGTTGGACGAATTAAAGTTTAAAAGACTGCCAGCAACCGTGACCTACGGATCCGGGGAAGTCGAACTTGAAAGTTTTAGCTTGGCTTTGTCACCGCTTAACCCGGGATGAGTAATGCGGGGGGCGTAATGGTGCTCGCGATAGGCAACTCATTTTAAAGCCTCTCGCGTGACGCTAAATCGACAGCATTAATCTCCCATCACGATTCCTACACTTTCGTTCGTCAAGAATCTCTCGCGGTGAGAGAAAACGTTTCTCCAATAATATTGAGTATTTATTTATAATCGGATTTTTTACGTTATCGATAAATTTATTAGCGCTGTCAATCACCGAGGAATAATTTGTTTCCTGTGCACTTAGAGTTATAGAATATGAATAACGGTTTCGCAAAAGCGAGGACAACCAATCGATAAGATTAAATTTACGAGAAACGACATGTGTCAAATTTAAAATAATTTCATTTATATCCTTGGAAATCCTTTTCGATTGTCATGCATATCGAACGTCACGCCTCGAGAGCTGTTTTCATTCTCGTAGCAAGTAATATCGAAGTGAATAAATAATGCCAAGACGTTCGAAAAAAATCCAGAAAAACATTATCGTTGAGTATGATATCGCAAATAAACTTATATTTTATATATTTTTACTGTAAATAATCCGCCATCGATAAAATACTACAACATACCCAATAATACATGAACATTAAATAAATACTGCAAAATCGGAGATATATTCACGGAGAGAGCTCGTTATACGAGTAATATTGATATAAATTTCGTAGCATCGATATATACGCGGATTAAAGATACAACGATAACATTATCGTACACAATATCAATGTAAAACGCATATCAATGTAAAACGCATAATTTAATGCATCAAGTACAGATACTCATGGCGTGTTAAAAAGTTAAAGAAAGTTACGTGCAATGTGCGTAACTTTCTTCCATTTAAAAAAGAAATGTATAATTTTACGAAAAAATGAGAAATTGTTTTCCTACATGGCGAATTATAATAAAACGGCTTGCAATTACAATTAATTACAAATTATTCTATACATATAATCATTAGTCTATATACTCTACATAAATCATAAATGGTATAGTTGTCCCCATAACACTGTTAAATATTAAAGAATAAATTGTAAACCAATACCTTGAATTAAATAATATTTTGTTATTTTTAATCACCATGTGTGACGAAATATTATTTTAACACAGTGTTATTTTAACTTCATTGGTTAGTCAAATTGTAATTAAATTAACATTATTTTAATTAAATTAACAACATATTGAGTAGAAGCAGTAGCGGACTTGTAAGAATGGTTAAAAATAGCTTAAATTGAATATGTAATTTGACATTACAAATTTAACAGTGTATATGCGACAAAGCTTATACAGTGTTTTCGAACGAAATGACTGTATATCACTTTCGATAGTGTTCTAGGACGAATCTCATGCTATTGTACTTTTTAATTCGATATGGGTGAATCTTTTTGATTACTGTTTATAGATTAATTTTTTTTCTTCCTCTCCTCTCCGCGGGTCGAGCTTTCCGAAGAAAATCAATGTTTTTGAAATTTAAGGTGCCAGCGGTCAGATGAAAAATTTGTTTAAAAATACTTAATGACCAGAACCATTGCTAAAACTATCAAGAACTGTAAAACTCTTCGAGAACTATAGAATTGCATGGTTGAAATTAATTTTTTCGAAACTTGAAGTGCCACGGGAAGTTAGCACCTCATATTTTCATTTTTTTTATAACTAAATCAACGGAACTATCTCTAAAACCTATCAGGAACTATAGAACTATTGCGGGTGCAAATGGAACTGTTGCTAAAACTCCGGATTTTTTAAAGTGAGGTGCCAACTTCACAGAGATTAACTTCAGCCGTTATCTCTGTGTGATACGGCCACCTCGAACACTGTTTACGGTCGCTTTTACCGTGTGGTTATATTCGTGTATTCCTGTTCGGAAGTGGATAGTCGCATCGCGATAAGAAAAGAAGAGATAACGCGACCGAGGAATACTTTCCGAGGCGCCCTTTAAGCAGAGATTTCCACGGCTCGATTGTCGTCCGATAACGGTCGTAATTGAATAAGAGCGTTTAAACTATATAGCTGTTGTCAGCAATCGCAAATCAATTAAGTCTCATCATCGGAATTTTTCTTTTGTTGTTGTTGTTAATAATTTAGTCAGCGATATCGACCTCGATATCTCAATATGGATGAAGAGAATGAAAGAATTCATCCTTCAGATATTCGGGACTCGGGACATCCCGCATATACAAGTGACGCATTTAATATATCCAACAAAGCCCGGCGCCGTCGATACGCAATAAAATATCCGTCGCGAAATATTGAAAGCCGCCGTGCCGCATGTAAAGTGAGGAAAGAGTGATCGAATAATACGGTGGAATTCTTTTCGGAACGGTTTCATTTTAAACGATGACTCGCCACCCGTCCGAATTCGGAATCTCGAATTTTTCAACCCGACACGGGAACCAACGGATATAAGCGACGGGGCGACGACTGAAAGATGGAATCGGGATCGCTCCGTAAAATTGTATGTATAATCTTGGGGAATTTGCGGATATGATCTTGTTACGAGCAGGGGATTCTAAACGAGGAGAAGAAAGGTTTAGCAGGGAGGCGGGGGTCATTCGCAAGACCGAGGCTGAGTCGCAGCGCGCACGAAAATCGCTTGGGATTCGCGCTGTTTTATGGGACGTTGGAACGCTCGTTTCGCATTGTTTGTTCGCATAATAATTTACGTGCCGGGTTGCTTGTAGGATGACTGCCGGCGTGAGGGCTGGTTGGATGGTTGGCTGGCTGGCTCGCTGGCGGCACGAATAAGAAATGCTCTATATACGTCGCGTCGTGTGAAATAGGAGCAGAGGAGATCAGGAGATGGAGGAAGAGAGGGCAAACACGCGGAATGGAATGATGCGACAAGAGCGCGAGCGAAGAGAAGAACGTGCATGAAGAATACGTGCGTTAACGCGGATCTAGGAGAGACGAAGCTACCTTGCGATTTTATTTTTGCCTCATTTCTGAGACGAAATCTCCGCCCTCTCGCGTACCTAAAGTTAAGGGCGTCGATTGCCGAATGAGCTCGTTTCCGCGGGTATCTCCGAGCCTATCGCAATTCTATATGTTGTTTCAATGTTAGAAGAACGATACGGATGTCAGTCAACCGAAAAATTTTATTGGGAGAAAGGTATCTAGAAATAAATAGTTGACAAAATCTCTACGATATTTAAAACTTTCGTTTCTAATGCATGGTATGAATTCCACTAAAAATTTCAAGACAGAAATAAACTAAAAAGAACTCGTGAACTTACACGCTTACGAGTTAAGAAATTTCGAGATAATCAATGAAGAGAAATAGCATGTAACCTAGTACCAAGTTTAATGCCTTGCCTAAAAGTGCAAAAACATTTTTAAGTACCACCAGCATAGAATATATTTGTCGATCTCCATAGGAAGTTGTGAATGGGTAATTCTTTGGTTTTTGCAAAGAACTTGTATGTGAAAAGGAGATCGAGGAGATATACCTTTTACGAATTCGATTGACATATGCATCTGCTCGGTTAACTTTAAAAGCTTGAATTTCGTCGAAATATGCCAACAGAATTCATCTCTACCACTTATTTTAAATTATCTCACGTGTCATACATATTACCTACGCATAAACACGTGTCCGCGAATCTTTGTCCATTTAAAAAATTCACGTGAAACGCTCGGGTTACGTCACGAAAAAAAAAAAAGAAATATCCAATTAAAGAGTTAATTAAACGAAGTAACGATGCTCTTTGGTAGCGGATCATCGGGCCCTTCCCGACAGCTTCCAATTTCGTAACATCGCCGTTCGCATCGCAACTTACGTGACGTGTACCGATATACCCGCGCCGTCACGATGTCAAAACGTAATTTACAACGGCCCTTTGCAAGCCGCGGAGATGCCCGGCCCTTCGTCCCCCGCTTCTAACGGGGGCAACTCGCTCCGTTTGACACACGCGCCCCGCGCGAAAAGTCGGACACGAAATCGATAGACTCGCGCATTTATATCCTCCCTTGATAACGCGCCACCATGCAGCGTGACTGACCGCCTGAGCCTTTCACGGAACCCTCCCGAGCTTTTTGTTACCCGACACCGCTGGGGGGGGGGGGGGGACTTGTTGACGGATTACACGTGAAAGATATTAATAACGTTCGCCGACCGCCTCTCTCCCGAGGGCCTCCCGTGAACTCGTTTGGCATACGAAGATCGCAGAGGAAAGGATGACTTTTCTTTCCTCGAAATACCGTCGGCGACCGCGGTCGTCCGCGCTTTCCATAATTATATCCCGGAAAAGTCAACTCCGCATGAAATGTGTTAAATTAAGCAAAACAAATAAATATATGTATATATATAATATAATAATATAGGATAAGTATATATTAACTTATCATAACTTGGCGTTATTTCACAATAATGACAATTGTTGTTGCATTATCGACAGTTGGAATGAACAGCGCGCAGAGTGGACTAATTAGTGGCGTCTACATAAATTATTCCGGCAATTATCAATTAATCGTTTGCATATAATGATGACAATTAATTAATTATTAATGATAGCAGATAGCTCGTTTCGCGGTAATTAAACGCTACGATACCTCGGCGCATTCATTTACTTGCATACTTGTTTATTCTGCTATTCTATGCCTTTCCTTGATTTATGTAATCAGTTAAAAAGCTTTTACTGATAAGTTTTCAATAAATGACGAAACAGGGAATGGCCATTATCTTATATTGTCGCTTATAAATTTCAGAGATGGTATTCTTTATTTAATTATATCCAAGCGATATTTTCTCTCTTCATCGGGAGTTCTAGAAATGTAAAAAGATGTCAGAAACAGAAAAATTCACTCTGCACGTAATTATCAAAATATAGGTGAAAGAATAGTTTCGATAAAAGAATTTATTACCAAATTTTTCTTATTACCGTAGTCGCGGACAGTATTTCATATGTCGCACGATAAATTTTTTAAGCATGTTAAGTGGCTGCACAATAGAGAAGTTCTCGAATAGCCAATCGGTACGCCCAACATAGCTTGTCGTATGATATATGAAATATCAGCCTAATGTTTATTTCTACCAACATAGATTAACTTTAATCTCGGTCTTATAACTTTTTATTTTTTTCTAATTTTAAGAATAAGAAAAAGATAAAAAATAAATTAAATCGAGGTTAAAGTTAATCCACATTGGTGAAAATGGACATAAGTTCGCAAATCAACCGTGTTACAAAACACAGGTTGTATACTTTCTATCCTGCCTTTGTTGGCGTAATCGATTCATCCAGGCCGGTCATCCTCTCCGTGATTCGAAGTGAAGAAGATATAATCACGCGGTCAACTCGCTCAACCTCGAACGGGGAATGAGTTGGTAGTAGGTACGAGTGCGGTTGTGCGGAGGTGAGCACGAGAGGAGAATATAACCCAATTAACGGCAGTCGAACGCTCAAGTTATCTGAATATACAGTCACGAAGGGTTCGCGGTAACCTCGAGTAAATAAGCGATTACGTGGGAGAGTGGGTCTATACCCTTTTATTTTCCCCCCGACAGAAGAAGCTTACCAACTAATTATCCCTCCCGACTTCTCGTCCCCTTCGATCGCCAACAGCATCCGCGGCTCTCCCGCTAACCTAAATCCTAAATTCAGCATCACGACCCTCTCAACGCTCTCCTTTCCATTTCAAAGAGCTCATTGAACTCATTGGTCAAATATATTATATTAATATTCAATGTAAAAATTTGCGCTACTGAGAGGAGATTTCGAATGTGATGATCGACTTTTTTCTCATCATCATTCCAAAATTCCTGCAGCATTGTGTATTTAAATGTGACTATCTCCGGGGTATGACACGAATTGAAAAAATTCCAATTTTTCAAAAAAATGTCAAGAACTCGATAACAGCAATTCTCTGGGAATTAAATAAAATTCCTAATTTGATTGCCCTGGTTTGCAATTTGACAACTTATAAACCGTCAATTGTTTAATAATTTCTTTTATCAATAATAATCAAAAGAAAATGAAACAGTACTGATATAAAAAAAAGACCATAGATTTATTTAACCCGTTAAAAATTTACGAACTAATGGATAGCTTAGCTACTTTCTAAAGACGTAATTTTATGTATGCTATACGGTATTACCCTCTCGTCCACGCTATCATAAAGTTATATCGATTCACGACTGGGCGGAGTTTAATGTTAGTGTTATGAGTAGTAGTACAAATCTTCTGTTTTATGGCCGACATGGCTGACGGGAATAAATGAGGATTTCAAACGTAGGAAAGATTTAACGATAGCGCAGCAAGAAGAGAGCAGCTGTATCAGAAATCTAAACGTCAGCGTTCCTACGTTTTTTTTTCACACAATGTGTACTTTAAAGCAGTAAAAAAAAAATAGAGAGCATCAGGAAGGCAGTAAAAAGACCAAGTTGCAAAAACAAATCTGTTATCTACAAACTTACAGAGTGTTAATAAAGTGTAAAATAAATGTCAGTTGCCTGTAACTACTAATTTTTTGGTGAATTAAAAATTGATATTGACACAGATAGGCTTGAACGAGCACGGGAAACGATTATGCATCTAGTAATAGATATCCAGTAATAGATATCACTTTCTCTCTTCCTCATTCGAGCGCATCGGATGTACAAACCCATCCGATTAGCCGGTGACGCTGGCGACACTAATCTACGTGCACCAGGTTGTCTAGTTTGACCCGGCTGTCGCTATCCATATGACACGTCACGATACGACGACGCCTCGGTCCAATCCGGTATTATGCGATACGGAAGGATCGTTATAGGAACTCTCGGCGGCGTGACTAATTACCAATTCGATCGGTTCTGAAGTCGGGTTGTACGTTATTAAGGGATACCTTACGCCTGGTTAACCGGTTATTGTTTCCAACCGTGTTGCGATGTTATGCAAACCAACAGGAAGGAGGAGATCTCTCTGTGATATGCAGTGTATTGTAACGCGAGGTACATACGATACGATAGGCGGATAGGTCAATATAGAACGACGAAAGTGGATCTGTGAAGTTGGCACGAACTGTCGAAAATAATCGTTAAACCGCGGAAAATCATCAGCACGACACTTGTCATTAAGCGTCATGCTGAGCGCGGATATTGAAAATTATTTAAAAATTGTTAATTGGCGGAATATCGATCTAAAATTGTATATATATGTGTGGAATTCGATTAGAATTATCGGGAACTCTCTCTGTTGTCAAATATTATATTATTCAACGCGTTTTGGAATTTTAGAGGAGAGAGTACCGTGCTAGATTCGCGAAGTTAGCACGACATTTTTTCAATTTCGATTTTTTAAATATAAGGAATACGGAACTCTCTTTTTAATTTTTATCAGAAACTGTAGAACTATGAAAAGTGCTATCAGAACTATTAGTATTTTTTTTTTAATTCGTAGACTGTCGTGCCAACTTGACAGATCCGCGGGACGCGGAGTGAATTCCGCGGGGGCGGGGGAGGCATCCTTCGCCGCGACGTAACAGCACTAGCAGCGTGAAATTAGGCGCACTGGCATTATAAAATAATCGGTCAGCTCGCGTCGAAACTCACTTCTAGGGGGTCTTCTATACACGTACGAGTTTGGCTCGCAAATCCGGCTCGGCTCGGCTCGGCTCGGCTTCTGCTCGTTCGTGGATGGTAGTCACGAGCCCGGATCGGCGTCAGATGAGCCAAATTCGCACATTTTCCTTTCGTGTGTGAAAAAACGTTCGAGTCCGGCTCGCGAATCAAGCTCGCCGGACTTGCGAGCCAAACTCGTACGTGTATAGACGTCGTACCCACGACGGCCGATCGACCTCAGCTGACCTACCCCAACTCACGGAGGCTTGACCTAACCATCGCCGCTTCGAGGGTGAGCTGAGAACCGAAGCAATGACCGAATGGACCGTCAATGCTTGAGGGCTTCCACGTGTCGATGCTCGCGGGCTCGTGATTTTTGCGCGATTCATCAGCTTAACCGCCCGGGGCCGTTTTAGCTTCCCTTATTCTCTCCCGAAGCGCGTTAACGCTTTAAGCTCGCTCGTCGGTGAGGTTAGAGAATTTAAAAATTAATTTATGATTCATAAATCTTTTAATTACCAGTTTCGCAACCCTGAACCCGGCTTACGTCGCGGCGAAGCCGGATGCCTCCCCCATCCCCCAATTCACTCCGCGTCTCGCAAAATCGAAACTTTCGAAATCCGTTATGTGCAGTGACGCGGTAAGGTGCGAGGTGCGATACCTTGACGCCTAATACCCTAATCGCGATTGTATGGACTTACGTACTCATCGAAACGAACGTCGAAACGATCGCCCGTCGCTCGATCGCAGGCGAGAATTCACATCACACCCGGTCGAGTCCGACTCTCCGGACACTCGTCTACGCGCAAAACTTCTCGACAGGCAAAAAGACACGAAAAACGCGAAGCAGGCGCGACATGATCTCGCGCTAACGTAAAGCATATATTACGGTATATACGAGGAATTCGGGAAGAGCGCGACGGGGAGCGGGGCGAGAACGTCCCTTTCAGAAAAGCCGGGCGAAATAATCGAGAATAATAACCGACCGTCCATCAAAAGTACAAGCACTCAGAATTCGTTTATTTATACGCAAGATATATTTTCGACAAATAAAAAGCGATTGCTACTCATCTCCGTTCTGCGTACCGTTGTCATCGTCGAACCAGGATACCGAGTCAGGAAATCCGCCATATGCGATGGTCGGAGTAGGTAGATTGCGTCGCCGCCGCCGCCGTCGAACGTCGCAAAATGCGTAAATCGCAATTGCGCGGACCACCAGTGCACTCGAGACAATCGTCCGTCGCTCAATTCGGCACTCCCGACACTATAGTTTGCACACGAGATTCACGTCCGGCGGATAAAAAGACACGGAGAAACGCGAAGGGCGCGACACGATCTCGCGCTAACGTAAAGCATGTATTACGGTATATACGAGAATTTGGAAAGAGCGCGGCGGGGAGCGGAGCGAGAACGTCCCTTTCAGAAAAGCCGGGCGAAATGATCGAGAATAATAACCGACCGTCTATCAAAAGTACAAGCACTCCGAATCGTTTATCCATA
The DNA here is from genome assembly GCA_030770225.1 of Temnothorax unifasciatus. Taxonomy (NCBI): domain Eukaryota; kingdom Metazoa; phylum Arthropoda; class Insecta; order Hymenoptera; family Formicidae; genus Temnothorax; species Temnothorax unifasciatus. Next base: position 60,316 of record JASTWK010000471.1, on the reverse strand, counting down.
CGCGAGGTATATTTTCGACAAATAGCGATTGCGATTTACCGGCGTTCTGTATCGTCGCGGAATACCGAGCCAGGAAATCAAATCCGCCATATATATGCAATGGTCGGAGTAGGTAAATTGCGCCGCCGCCGTCGAACGTCACAAGACACGTAAATCGCGATCGCGCGGACCGCCAGTGCACTCGAGACAATCGTCCGTCGCTCGATTCGGCACTCCCGACACACTAGCTCGCACACGAGATTCGCATCCGCCGGATAAAAAGACGCGAGAAACGCGTAGCGATTGCAAGTATCGCAACTCAACTCGCCGTCAGACCCGCGCGGGCCGCGGCGCGCGTTCCGCGATCGGACCCGACTCCCCGCTCCCGGCAGTCCCTGCTTCTCCGTCGCCGTTCTCGCGAGTGGTGGCGATAGGGTGGGGATAGGCACGGTGCGCGTCAAAATGGAAATTTTCAAAGATTCAAAGTCCGATATACGCAACGACGATAGATAACTCCGACGACGAGATTCACTCTCGGCGAGCAAGGAGACAAAGGATTCGTCGATTCGCTTGCGTTAAATGAGAAAAAAACTTGTCGAATCGCCGTATTCTATGGCGATGAATAAATTAATTCGACACCGCTTGCGGAATATCGAGAGACGTGAGATGGATTTACATACGCGTTTCCACAGCCTACTTCATCACTCACGTTACCGAGAAGCCGCGGCGTGATGCTCGCGGTCTTGTAAAATTCGTACATCACTGATTGAATATAGCCGTTAAAAATTGGAAGGAGAGGAGGGAAGATGCGTTCGTCACTGATACCGCCGATTCATTGCTTCGCTGAGTAATTGAATACGAGCGATATTATGCGAAAACTCGCTAAATTTATCGAAATATGAGCTAATACCGAGGCTAATACATGCGTACGCAGCTGGGTCGAAATAACGCTTTAACGTATTCAAAACGGATTAATTCATCTTTGCACAATATAAAGACACTCCGCGTATATGAATTTCGCGTTCCTGCTCGTCGCACGCGTCTCGCCGCGCCGAAAAAGTTTCCACTTTCCATTCACTTCCCAGGTAGCATTAATGTCTAAAAGACATCATAAAGACATCTTTAAGATTTCTGGCATCTTAAAGACATCTTTATGATGTCTTTTAGACATTAATGCTACCTGGGTTGGTATTTCGTAGGGAGAAATCGAACGGGACTAAAAAAACGTCGCTCGACGCTCGACTGCCGTATATGGTCACAATGGTCACATTGGTCTGATTGGTCACCAAGGCCGAACGGCCGAGCCCGAGTTGTTTATGTTTTTTAGGCTCGCACTCGGCTTTCCTGGAAGACGCTCGACGCAGCTGTACACCTTCCCTGCTACTCTTACCAAATTTTTCCTATCGCCGTAGTCGCGGACAGTATTTATTTCATGTATCGTATGACAAATTTTTTTAAGCCAAAAATGAAAGAGTGTTGCGTCAATATTGATTAACACTGATAAGGAGTTTTATTACGACTCAATTGGCAAATATATGAACACACAAACGCTACGACGTTTCGATCCTTAGTTCGGATCCTTATCAAGCAATCACTACACGAGAATCATCACTTTCACAGATCCGTGAAAATTTTTGCCGAAAAAATCATAAGTAGACGTAAAAAGTCGCTGGTAATAAAATTTTTTAAAGCATATGTTAATTGGTTGCATATAATAGACAAGTTCTCGAGTAGCCAATCAATACGCCCGACAAAGCTTGTCGTATGATACATGCATGAAAAATCGACCTTAATGCGAATTTGAAGCTGTGTTCAGCCCGCTCCGCGTTTCTCGCGTTCTCTAACCCGTCGATGGCGTCGATCGTGAATCTTCTGGCCGTATTGCGTCTCGAAATAAGGCAGGAGCCATTATAATTAAAGAAAAAGAAGAAAGATCGTGCGTGTCTTGCCCGTGAACGAGTGTCGAAAGTGTCGGAATTGAGCGACGATCGTTCATCTTGCGTAAGTACGTAAATCCATATCGCGTTTCTCGATCTTCGGCGAATACGGCGGATTTAACAAGTTTTAGTCATATTTAACACAAGCAAATCGACGCGTCTCCTTATTGCTCGCCGTCAGAGTAACGTATCTACCGTCATTGCGTACGGTGAATTTCGAAAGTTTTTTCGTTTTACATGTCAGTACCCTGATTCTGTAACTATTCACACGCAAAGAAAAGGGAGCGAGAAAGGGACGGAATTACGGAAAGCGCGGACGACGGTCGCCGACAGTATCCCGAGGCCTGTAAGTTAGTCTGCGTTTTACGATGGCAGCGCGACGTGGTAGACTCGCTAGCGTGCGAGCGATTTAACCGCAACTCCCCTGCAATTATAATGCTAATTCCACGTACGCGGCTTTATGGGTAATTGTCGGGTGACTTTCTCCGTCCCGAAATTGCTCGTTGCATTGCATAGTCGTTTTGAACCGCATGCCGTGTGAATTCCGCATCCACCGACGATTACTTCTACATTTTAATTGGTTTTCTTACAAATGTTATAAAAGAAGAAAAAGACTGTTTGTATGTCTAATTATAAAGAAAGAATTTTATGAAAATCTTATTGTATTCTATTATTATCGTGATATTAAATGAAGAAAAAAATTTTTCGTAACTCACCTATACTTAAGTTAATAAATTAAGAATCATGAAAATATGTAAATATATATAATCCGTGAAAATAATTGAAAGCACGAGACAGAACTACCCTGTTATGCATTATTTTTAAGTTTCGAGATTTGAGTGCCGTGAGAAATAGATTATCTCACAGAAGAGAATTATGTCGTTTCTCATTCTGCTCGTCGTATTTGAAATACACGCAAAGGTATAATAAGAGCGTATAAAAAGCGATAAGAAACGAGAACGATGAAAGCTTTCCAATCACGGCCGAGAAGCCCCGAGAAACAAGAAACGTCACAACACCGTGAACTTTCGACTCGCTTTATTTCCGACGGGAAAAATGTTTTCGCGGCACGATGCGCGCCCCTCGCGAAGAAAAGGAGCAATTTATTTCGATATTTCGAGTTCCTCTTGCTTTGATCCATCCCAAGAAAATGAGACGCTCGTGAGAGTAGTTACGCACTTAATTTGGCTGCGCTGCTCGTGAATGAAAGCTCGACTCTTCCGAATATTTCGTGTGCGTCAATACTACATATCATTTCATTGCCATTAGAATAATTTAATTAATCTTCGATGATTTTACAGGACTTTTATAATATACAATTTTCAATTTCCAATTTTTTTATTAAATTTTTTAGAATTCTTATCCTTTAATTTTTTTATTCTCTTTGTATTCGGATATTTACTAGGAGCTAGAATCGATCTCAAATTGATTAAAGAACGTTTCTTGGAACGTTCGTTTGAAGATAGGCCATTAATTTTGAGACAGCTATATCGGTACGTCGTTACGTCTTCGTATTAGTGATGGATCAACGTCAACGGTATCGTACATGTTTGGCCAACGGTTCCGTGCGCGCGGCAAGAAAAGTAGTCAATGTCAACGCGTGGTCGGGCCAGCAGCCCCGCTGAGAATTATAATCCGGATGCGGGACGCCTAATTAATTGGCCTGTCTAGGATGCCCATCCGCGGATTATGTAATGGCTGACAGCCGACGGGATACTGTAATTACGCCACTCTGGAATATCCAATTGGATATCTAACTCGCTAATAATCGACACGGCATTAACGGAGCGAATATTAATGTAGCGTACTAATTTGTAACGACTTTGCCAATTTGCGAAAGTTTTCCAGAGGTTTCATTGTAGATTAACTAATCGTCCAAAGCGAGTGTATAAACGAGATGTACCGAAGTGTATTAAAAGTAGCCGAGGAGAAAATCAACCGTAACTATTTAATATGTATAAGTTAATATATTATTTCTTTAAATACGCTTCTCGTCTACCAAATATTTTAATAACTCCCAAACGCGAGACTTAAAGTAACGCCGTAATAAGTAAATTCAAGATAAAAAATGTACAATATTGTTTTCTTCCATCTATGATATAAATACTACGAACATCGAGAAAGTACGCTGGACACGGTTAATACGTTAAATAGACTTGGCCATTACTTGATTGCGAGAGCCGTTAATTGGCACGTGGCAGTCATCGCGAAATCAAACGACATCAAACGACCAAACAAAACGCACGGGCGCGCATACGCGCATTCGCACAGAAGATTCGTCGAAATTGAGCCGAGGTATCGGGCTGGAATTCATATCGCGATATATACGCGAGAGAAGTGCATCAGCCACGAAATTGTACTGCCATAGTTGCACCTCACCCCCGGTCTCTCTTCCCTTCTCCCTCTCTCTCTCTCTTTCTCGTGTTCTCTCGCTATCTTCCTCCCCCGCCGCTTCTCTCGCAGCTGCAGAATTTATAAAGGGTCGTGCACACGGAAGGACGGGAAACGTGACCACTTGCGAATCCGGGAATACCATCAGCAGCTAGACAGGAACCACTAATCAGGCTGTTTCCACTTAATTTGCCGGGGTAATTAACCGTCTCGTTCGCCTTCGCTCAATCCTAAAGCCATGACCAAACCGAAAACCAAGTGCTTTATTATGTACGGATCCCATTGTGTCCCAGGACACCATCGGGACAACCTGCATGTACACCGTACGATTTCTGTCTCTCTGTTACGACTCCTTTCCCATTTCTCTTTTTTCGTTTCTCACACTTTTCAATTTCTTTCTTTTATTTTCTTTTTAGATTGATGTTTATAAATTGATATTATGTTACAGCGTTAGAATATTCTTCTTCTTTTCTAATCTTTTCCCTGCCTCTTTCAATAAATTCATGTTCAGTTTCATGTTACAAAGTTATATTACAATACCAAATTAACAATCGTTTGCTTCATTAATATTGGTAAAATTGCATCGCTGTGCCAACAGAATATTATATTTACTTATTATATACTGTTGCGTTATTGTATGTATATAATGATTATAATATATCGCTTGATCTCTTTTTTAGCGTGAGATATTTCTGTACTATTTTATTTTTCGTGTGTATCATTCATTCCAACAAAGTGACATTCCTCTCATATTCTGAAATAATAAATTTATATTAAAAATACTGCAAATTGAAAAAATATTAAATTATTTACGTTTCATGGCATTTATGTATGAAAATTGCGAACAAATGTAGATACGGCAAAACACACGCAAGAAGTTTTAAGTGCAAGCTACAATACTTTACCGATTTGAAAATCGCATTTGAGAGACAGTTGCAGCGATCGAGGTCGCAGTTACTTGGGCTTGCATCGAGAGCGCGTTTACGTGTTCTCGAGGGAAAAGAAGGCTTTCGCGAGGAGCGACGATGGTCCGTGACCTGTTCTGAATCCCATCTATTTTTCAGGGAAGACTTGTGTACTCGGCAGCACGCGCGAGCGCGCTTCCCCCCTTCCTCCTTTTCCCCTGCATTCCGTTTGTATTATATAGGCGGGCCGCGCGGGTCTGACATACCGTGAAATTTTAACGAAGTCTAACTTGTAATTCGTATATCCTGCCAGCGAAATTTCACGAAAATGGATAGGATAACTGCCGGCGCGGGCGCAGGCGTGCGCGTGGGGGATGGAGATTTCTATTTCGGCCCCCGACCGCGCGTGCACGGCATATGCACTCGTTCCGACGATGATATATTTATTTCCGTCGCCGTTGCCGTGGCTGTCACATTTCTAATTACGTCCGATTCTCTTCCCCGCGACCTTACCCGCAGATATTTTCAACATTTTGAGCGTTATATGAAGCAACGACAATTCGTTTTAAGAACACAAAATCGCGCTCGGAATAGCAGCAACCTTGTCATTATTTAAAGATTATTCATGTACATCGTTCGGTGATGCAGATCAATGTTTCATGTATGACGTGAATTACCGTTTATTCATTTACATATTTTACATTAATGTGCATTATGTAAAAGCTTCAAACCGCGAATGTTACAGTGCGTTACTTCACTTATCAATTTTTAATGATAAAATCTGATGCGTGCATATGTAGTTATTCAAAAAGACATTTTCCATTCTTTTATAAATAAAAATGTTCTAATTTTTTTAATATTGCAGAAATAAGTTTGTAAAATAAATAATAGCATTTCTTAAAATGTTTCTTTAAATAGCGTGTGTATACATAACCTAGGTCAGTATCCTACTTTTATATAAATTCAAATAAGCGAGAACAACTTAAAATAAAGATTACTCCTATAAAAAACCATAGGGCCGTTTCACTCTTTATGGGTCATGTATTTTGCAAAAAACGTGCTGCTAAAGAGCGATTTAACGAGCACAAAGATCTGTCATAAAAATCAGTCGATATGACGGTATAACGAACATATAGGTACACAAATTGTGTAACACAATTATGTGTTATTGCTAATTGAAATGTTTCTTTAGCAGGCAAACTAAATTCTTTCCTTGTGTTATATATTACGTCGTTACCACCGTAAGTCGTCGATCAATTAAGATAAAGAGCAAGATTGCGATCAGCCCAAAATCCGGCTCATAATTTAAGACTAATTCGAATCGTGTCCACTGCGGCATTATTTATAGGATAATATATTAAATAAAACACAGAATACTATAAAAGAAGAAACGTTATGCTGTGCGATTTTGACGTTTCTCTTCCTCCTCTCCAATTATTTTCCTTGTCGTCGACGTCAATGGTCGACCCTCGCGTCGCGCGAAGGGTCGCGAAGAAGGGCGCGACGAGACGGATACTGTTGCTACCACCCATCTCATCTAGGGAGGGTTGCCAAGCTCGAAACGAGCCAAGAAGGGGACTCGGCAGGGTGCGTAACAGGGCGCTTAAGTATCCATTATCTGTTCTGTCGGGTCGCGACCGCGAGGACAAAAAGCTCGCGTCTCGCCTGTGTCTAGGCTAATGGTCGGGGTACGGCCCACATCGTTCCGCGGTCGAATAAAAGCAGCTTGCTGTGTATATACACGACGAGGAGTCGGGGGGAGAGAAGAAGGATCGAGCATCTCCTCTGGCATTAATGAAATATTCCTAAGCGCCAGCGCGGCGCACGTTCACCGATATTATTTCGAATTCGAAGACCGGCTCTCTCTCTCTCTCTCTCTCTCTCTCGCAGGAATAAGTATCCGACGTCCGGGAAAATTCACGCGGTTCTCCAATAATGTTAAAAGCACGACACTCACATTCGGTCGGTCGGTCGGTCGGCCGGCTGGCCGAGAGCTCTTTGCCAATGAGACACCGAGCTGTTTTATTGAACAATGTCTTGGAAATTACATGAGGACAAGTCTTAGCGAACATGGTTGTCGCGCTTGTGAGACGTTTAATCGACGTGACCGCGCGATGCGTTTCCCAATCTTGTAATGCAGAAGTAAGCATAATCTTTCCATTCGGCTTATTCACACACTGTAAATCCAAGTGTGTTATTTTAGCTAAAGCTATTAGCTCTGCTTACATATTTTTTGCCATTTTAAATCATTTAACACGATTGTACGTATTAACTTTTAATTTAGTATAATTAAAGGTTAAATGACGTAATTTAATACATGAAGAAACATGTGAAAAGAGCTTCAGTCAAATGTGTCATTTTTAGACGTTTATGCATGTAAAAATAACCCACTTGGATTAGCAGTGTAGGGTGTACAGATGCTTACAGATTATAACTTTTTATAGAAAAATCAGTGTGCTATTCTCTCTCTCTCTCTCTGTATTTAGTTCATGAATTGTTTTATTGCTTATTCTGAAATATTTTTTATGGATTTTGGACACGTAACACCCTGCAATGATAAGAGGTCCTTTAATTTTTCGACTACTACTATATTCCTCCTTTATTTCTCTTCTTATCTTACGACGGCTCTTCTTATCTTTTTCTGTCTTTTTTTCATTTTTCTTTCCATTTGGCTTTCCTTTTTCCGACTATTCTGCGAATTAGTCACTACTCTTTTAAATTGCGCGTCTCCATCTACCTCCATTTATCCGTTCTATAATCTTATCTTACCTCATCTTTCTTTGGAGTCACGGTAAAACATCGCGGCATAAAAGGTAACGGGAGATCCTTCCCTTACTTATTATTATACGACCGCAATAAGCTCTTCCGAATCCGATTTGCGGCTCTACGGGATTATTAAGCGGCAGAGTTGTCGGGACGCAAATCAATTTTGCACCTCTCAAAGATTAATCGCGCTACTTTGCAGCTCCCCGGTAAATCAGTTAAGCCTGTAAAATCTTCTTTGATCGAGAGACGCATCTACGTGCAACTGAGCACATTTTTCAATAATGATGTCAAATCGCGGATTTCTTCCTGATTTACGAATGCAACGCTGTCTCCAAATATTATTGTTCCATTTCAACTTAATCCATTTATTTATTGACGGTTATCCGTCGATGTTCCGCGTCCATCACGTCGTCGAGGGATAAAGCGAGCGTTATGGATTTCGCAAACATCGCGCGAAACCGCGACATCGAACGGGAATTGAAACGCATCGCGATCGCAATCGGGATACGAGAGCACGGATGGTGCGAAGACAATAGCTTCAGGGGAAATGAATCGAGGGAGACGTGACGGAAGGAGAGAGAGAGAGAGAGAGAGGACAGAACGTGGCGGGGAGACGCGAATGCACATCCCCGTCGAGGAGTCACGTACTTTATAAAACGCAGCCGTTACACCGGTGTCGGAGACGGGAAAACGGGAAGCGTTCGCGTGCACATTGGTGCAAAGAAGGGGACAGAGTGGCCGGAACATATGCTTCCCTTCGCAATATAACAGGGGGAGGGATCCTCCGACCGATAAACCCCCGCAGAAATGAGCTTTTTTTCGCCCATTTCTCTTTCCGCGCAACCGCCATCGCTCCTCTGCAATTTTCGATCTGTCTCCTTTTCTCTTTCTCTCTCCTTTATATCTCTTTACGTGGAAGTCGATTTTTCTGTTCTAACTTGTAACGTGGTGACAAATGACCTCTCCAATAGACAGTGTAGATAGATGAGGCAAAATCTGAAATGACTGAAGCACCCGGAAAGATCAAAAAGAACATTGCGCGTATTCTCTTTTCTTTAAAACGCGCGACAGTACATATTTTGTTCATATTTTATATATGTATGTATATTCCGCATAAATGAACAATGTAAGTAATTAAATACTTTATTTGCAACAGTTAATTGCAAAAAAAAATGTTACCCTCCAGCCATTATTCCTCTCCGTCTTCCTTTTTAACTTTCAATGTCACAATGTTACTTATTAAGAACATTGAGAGGCGCATCTCGAGTTTTATACCGGTGGTTTATTTTACCAATAATTTTTGTTGTAAAAATATACTTTCGTTATAAGAAGTTTACGACGAAAATAATTTGACGAGACGCTGCCTCATCTATTCTTAAGTCGCGATCTAATGGCCTCGACTATTACAAAATTGACTCTCTGTCTCGCGTTACGTACGACGGTAAATCCGACGGAGCCCGTTCGTTCAGCTGTGCAACTCGAAAAACGGATTTTATTTTGTTCCGAATCGACCTGTCGCGCGGAGTCAGTGCGACCTGTGGAGCCTTATAGACACGGGCGCGTTGGCGGTTATATTTTAACGAGGACGTCACGTATAGCCGCGACTGAGAGACACGAAGGGATGCCGCGCTCGGCGTTCCGCCCAGAATTTCCCTCCCACCTGCTTTTCTCTCGGCTGCCAGTCACGCGAAATCTTCGTTCTCCGTTCGTGTGTATATCTTCCGGCGAGATCACTGCCGCTTTATATTCAACGTTACTTTAGCGTTACGCGAGCGCCAGCTCTCTCTCTCTCTCTCTCTCTCTCTGTTTCTCTGTCTCTCTTTCTCTTTCTTCTCTAAATAGAGAATAAACGGCTTTTTCGCGTTGTCCGACAGCACGCCAATATCTTAAATCGTAACTTCTTAACACGCTTGACAACCCACGTCGTATAAAAGGATTCCTTGATTGTGAAGCGCGATTGTGAAATCGGGTCTCAACTGCGTTTCACTTTTTCTTAAATATCGAATAACTTAAAAAACATTATTCTTTTTTTTCCACTAAACTAAAATTCAAGTTAAATAATAAGAGAAAAGGGGAAGATTGCGACAAAATTATCACAAGAAAAAAATATAAGAGAATGAAGTGAAAATTCTTGATAATGAAATTTACATGTGTGTAATACGACTTCTAATTATTTTATTTTATTTCGTATATAGAGAAACGCATCTCTCGCTATTCACCGTTGCTTTTGCAGGCGAGGACTTTAGCTTTTATACACAGTGTTATTTTTCTGTTATATGAGCGCACATAAGGAGTGACACACTGCGGTGTTTACGAGCGCTCGTTTGGAAGTACAAAATACAAAATATACATGAAACCCTCAAAATTTGCGAGTGACGTTCTTACGTAAACTCGTACCGGATAGTGATAAGAATGCGCATGTGTGTGTGTACGAGACGAATTTGAAATAAAAGATTTATCGCGCTCCTGAAATCTCGCGGTAAAGGAGTTTACGTAATGTAAACACGAAACAGTTGACGTTTCTCGTTGCATATGAAGTAAGATTAGCTATTTACGTAACACGAAATTGTGTGTGTGTGTGTGTGCTCCGCGAAATTTATTTGCAAACTCTTGTAAGACTAAAAATAATCTTGAAAGACAGTTCAGATTAGCATATTGATCAAAAATCCATCTCGTATTAATATCTATTCAAGTTAGAAGCCGACTAATCTCTGTCTGTTACATTAATGTCTACTTGAAATAATCATTTAACTAGCACAGGGAGAAACTTCCGGTTTAATCAGGTCGATCATATTCGCGTTTGCTATTCGCAGATACACGATTCATGAGATCGGAATATCAAAAAGGATATAAGAGAAATATTGCGGATTTTTCCTTTTCATCTCTCTCTACCTTTGGACTTTAAAACCGTGACAGATATTTCGACGACATATGAATTTTCTTTGCTTGAGACATCTCCACTCATTACAATACTTTTTCATTGGCAATACAAAGAAATAACGAATAGGATCATTTATTGCTCGACTACCTGGCTACAAATATACTTCGGTGCACTACGTTTCGGCTCACGGTTAGAGCCCTTATCAAGTGCCGTCTGAAATGCATGAAACGTCACGATGTATCAACTTAATAAAATAAAAAATTAGTCATTAAATAAAGAGCATTACCTAATCGTCAAGATGACTCGTCATAGTTAATATAAGACCTCCTTGCATTCATGGGAATGTCACAAAGAAATAATTTATGCAACAATGTATAAGAACAATTTACTTTACCGTTGAACGACAGAAATAGAGAAAGATGCTTTATCTCGAATACAATTCGCGAAAACGCGATAAGAAAGTGATCTTTTGATATTTGTGTGGCATATAGTTTATCAGTTTTCAATAATTTATTGAGAAAAACTAATTTTATATTTCTCGAATTTTATATCTAACGTTAATTTGTAAGTCAATAATTTAAAATACTAATTACATTAATCATATTATACTAATTACATTTATCATATTTAAGTTTGTACAAAACCAGATCGATAAAAAAAGCTTTTAAAAATTACGGCATCAAACGTGGCGGAACTTAATTAATTAATCAACACTTTATTCAATAATGTATATCAATAATATTTAATCAATAATACATTAGCAAAAACTTTGTACAATTTATTTACAATGAGACAGACATATAATGATGTTATTAAATGTCATTATTAAATTTAAAATTCTAATTGTTTAAATATGATTTGAAATGTACAGTGTACAACATGCAATATACCTACTATACTTTACAATTGTAATTTTAGGTGGTTTTATATAAAAGAGATTTAATTAGTACTAATAAAATAAACGAGGAATATTACTGTCATAAAATTTCGAACACTTTTTATTATTAAAAATTATTTGCTTTTATATGCAAAGATATTTTTATTAATAACTTCATCTGCTTTCATTTTTCATGCTCCTAGGATATATTAAACGTTAGATAATATCTATTTAAAAACAAAAATATTTTTCGTACATTTTGTATTAGTTTGAAACACTCACATGCAAATATTTCTAAATAGAAACGCAAAATCTGAAAAAAAAAAAATATTTTTCGCATAATGTTTATCTGCAACGTGAAATCCTTTTTATTTTTGTAAAACAATTTTAAATATTCTTCTTTAATTTTCCTGTGTTCAATAAAGAAATATAATTTTATATACTTTTACTTCTCAATGTGCACAGTGCATACATATATTTTTTGAAAAAGATGATACATTACAGAGAGTAATCAGTAAATATATATTTTATTTGTTTCTGTTTGTTAAATTTAACGAAATAAAGACAAAAAAGAAAAGGGAAGACGTCGTTCGCCATCGTCGATTCCGTTATCGCTTCTTGATCAGACTATTAATTATTTTCAAGAAAAACAATGAAATGAAAAGTTACGAGAGAAGAAACAGTTTATTGTATTTGTATTTGAAAAAAATGAGTAGCGAATCTACGTTGGTCAATTACCCTTTGTGATCGATCAGAAAATATTTTAAAACGGTCCAAATGTAGTAATAAACGTGACAGATAAGCAAACGAGTTTTTAAAATCAATTTTGTAATATTAACAAAAGTAACTATCTAATTTCTCTCTTCACACGAGAGAGAATATGCATAAACTCGAATGTAAACATATATCTATGTGTTTCCATATACTTTCTGATTCTTATATTTTATAGAAATATAATATATAGAAATATAAATATATAGAAACAAAAACATTTCATTATTTTACATTAGCATTTTTTATTAAAATAAGAATGAATCCGTCAAACCATTAACTAAAGATTATCTCAACAGAGATCGAAGCCGATTTTAAAATTGCAATCCAAGTATAAGTATAATTATTTTCGTACATGTTTACTGACTAAATGTATAAGAATTAATATATAATATTACCTATTATGTGTCTGTTCTTACTAGATAACACTTCCTTCAATACATTCCTTTATCATATAAAAATTGTCTTTGGATATGTTACAAAATTGTATATAATGTTAGATAAAAATTCGTTACATATATCTGAAATGACATAAATGTGAATGAAATACATTTTCAGATTAAATATTTCATATAATACATTTTTGAGACAAATCGCAAAAAGAATATATTTAATATATTTAAAAACATTTTATCGTTTGATTATATACCTTTTATTAACTAGTTTATTCACGTAATATTGTTTGTAGACTTTCCATTGCAGGAATTCGACATCAATAGAAACTGCATTAAAATTAATAGGTATGTAGTAATGTTACCAACAATCTACTGAAAACAAAATTAGAGTAAGCAACATTTATTTAATTAATAAAAACAAATAATTAATTACTCACTGCAGCGAGAAGTGTTGCGTCCACATTAAGACCCTTTGCTGAAAAAATATTTTTGCGTTGCAATATTTGCAAAGAGAACAGCTGCAACTGCAACGTTAGAGCACCACAGAGTTAAATATAAAATCAAATAATTATGACTCTTATAGATTCAATATACAAATAAATCACAATTAATATTTAAAAAATTTTCATAAAAATGTTCAAATTTAATTACATTTTATCGATCAAATATATTACCTCGTTTTTCACATCTTCATCGCTAATACTGTTAAACACGAGGTGAACAGTCGTGCCGATTTCAAGAGCTTGATTCTTACCGGTCTCACAGGCCCAAATAATCACAGATATTTTTAAAGACTGATATATTATAAGCACTAAGAAATATGAGTACCAAAGATCTTCTTGTAACTCAATTGTGAATCCTGACCACTTCGATGCGTAAAAATACAGGCTGAAAGTAATATCGCAGAAAATTATGGCTATGGAAGCGAGAAGCTGTAAGCTGAAGACTAAGTTCAACATCTGCACTGTATCACTGATCATCAGATGCTGCTTTTTCAGAGCTTTGAGTTCCATCAGTAGGAACAGATTTCCCTGCTTGTGAGATATCCGATTGAATAGATGCGGCGCATTCTTAACCACGGGTTCCCGAAGATTCGTCAGATTGTCATTGATTCTCTTAAAACAAGCTTTTAATATACAAACACAATTGAAGTATAGCATATTCATCTGAAATTCCACTAAACTAATGTATATTGTGAACAACTTCAGTGTAAGACTGATATTCAGCTTGTTAAAACATAGTACCGTTATTACGATAAACAAAAAGTAACTGATAATGTCTTTCGTGTAGATCAGTCTGGATAATTTTCTATACGTTTTTGAAGGCAGTTTTGAAGAGACATCCATTATGGCCTGAAGCAAGCGCATCCGTGGACCACTCAAGATGTAAGTGACGATCGTTATGAAACTAGTAAATATAAAGTAGCAGGTACCACTAGAAGTCCACGATAAATTTCCAAAAGTAATCTTTTCAGAAATGATAACATCATAAAGCAGTACGAATGAGTAAACGCTGGTAACACAAATAACAACGGTTGATAAAATGCAGCGGGGTTTAGAAATCTTGAAAGTCAATGCGTTGATCTTGTATGGGAATATTCCAAGAATGTAGCAAAAGATGAAGCAGGGATACATCAGAGATTGAAAGTCTGTGACTTGAAGAACCCGCCATTTATGCAATACTTGTCCACGAAATTTCAATGATAAATTGTACATGATGAGCGGAATATCATGAGAACATAAATGTCTCAGTCATAGATTAAATAGTAAAAACTGTTAATTATGTCAATGCACTATAACGTTAATATGATTGCGATAACTTCATGATTACACTTCTTTTCCAAGTGTAATCTTTAACTCTGATTTTTTTCGTTGAATACGCGAACTAGATTGGTCGTCTTGTTTACACTCAGCGAATTTAAGTTCAAAACTGCGAACAGTTTCTGCCTCGCATGAGACAAGACTAAAGGGAAATTTTGTTAGGCGTTAAGTAACCATGGTGCTCTTCGATCGACAACTGTACCCTTGGGTTATAATCGTGTAAAATAATGATGTGTAAGTGTTGTGACTCATTAAATTATATGTATGCAAAAATGAAGCAGATAATATCGACTGCATAATACACACGTGGACGAGTAGTTCTCCAAAATAGTTACTCTATTCTTCGATTTTTTGTTTAATTCAAAATCCACATTCTTATTGCGTCTGTAGAGAATATTTGATATCTTTATGACACGATTTTTAAATTTATATTTTATTTCCTTTGTACATTCTAATTTATACAGATATCAAATTAAATACTTAATTTGCTTTGAGCATCGTTACATTTCTAATTTCAATAATGACAAGTATAAAAGGCATTTTTATAAATAAAAATATGAAAAGCATTTAATTTTATTAAAACATGTATTATGTATTTTCACAAAAATCAGAAAGCAGCAGAAAATAAGTGGTAGTGTTAATGATCATAGCAAATCTAAGAAGAGATGTTTTCGTCCCGTACAAAAAAATGCTACAGAAAGACTGTATTATAGTTGTAAAAAAATAGATGCAACTATAGTAAATATTACAGTAATTGCTATAAGTTTAGGTCTTTTTAGGTGCTTTTGTCGCAACAGTAGCTTTTTCTATAAGGGAAGAGCTCTACACATACATTAAATACGTAAAATGCAATTAATTAGTCGTTTTATCAAGTAGTATTATTTTTTGTCAGTTATATTATAAAAAATTAAATCAAATACATTATATTGATAAAAAATTCTTTATTTTATTTGAAGTAAAAATTTGTCTTTTTGTTCTTGATTTTATATCAGCACGATACATTTCTACTATAACTTTCCATTTATCTATATATAAATCTAATGGAAGATAGTGAAATATCTTGATAATGTTCGTTAGTTTTGTACATGTTCTAGATGCGCACGATTATGAATTATGTGATACAAAAACTATGGATAATTAACTTATACATGATCTGGAGCTGATAAGCAAAAATCCATAGTTACACACACACACACATACACACACATTATGACTTAAGAATTCCTGAGAGAAGTACCGTTTCGTTACACAAAGCAATAATTGTCAGTAGTTTAAAAATTAAACTCGTACAGTGTAGGTAGACTACGAAAAGTTCATGTCGGTTTATGCAATCGCCGTGGAAACAGCAATAAAATTGCAGTTGGGAGAGAAATTCTTGTAAACACGTTAATGCCATAATGCATTGACAACATAATTAATATTTTATAGATTATAGTCTATGAAATAGATTATCGTTCTCTCATAACTTCGGCAAACATGTTCAATTCGTCATCGATGTTTCAAGGACGAAAAGATAAAAGAAAAGGAAAAACATGTCAGCTATTCCGCGCTACGGATTTTGTATCGTTGATGTATCCTTGCTTCTGGTTTTGTCGCATTCTGGGAATATTTCCATACAAGATCAACCCTTCGACCATCAAGGCTTGCAAACCACGCTATATTCTATCCATCATCATTATCTGCATCTTTTGCACTCTCGAATTAAAAACTCTCTACGAAATCAATATTTTGGAAAATATTGCATTTAAAAGCGCAACATCCAGGATTATTGAACGCAATTT
The DNA here is from genome assembly GCA_030770225.1 of Temnothorax unifasciatus. Classification (NCBI taxonomy): domain Eukaryota; kingdom Metazoa; phylum Arthropoda; class Insecta; order Hymenoptera; family Formicidae; genus Temnothorax; species Temnothorax unifasciatus. Next base: position 43,813 of record JASTWK010000471.1, on the reverse strand, counting down.
CTTTTACATCATCGGTGGTTTCACAGTAGTCACCACATTCATTTTGAGTGGACCACGAATACGTTTTCTTCAGACCATACTGGAGCTCTCTTTGAAATTACCCTTGAAATCATATAAAAATTTATCTAGATTTATCCATACCAAGGACATTCTTGGATTTTTTCTTGTACTTGTGGATTTACCGATGTATTCTATCACAATACAAATGGATTACTTGCGCCTACTTCTTCTACTATACATTTTCTTACTGGGATTTATAATGGATATGCTATATATGAATTGTGTTTGCATATTAAAAGCTTGTTTCAAGCAAGTCAACGACAATCTGGCGGATCTACGAAAACTCGTGACGAATGGTGAGCCATATCTCTTGAGCGATACCTGTCACGAGGACAGAAATCCATTCCTACTGATGGAGATTATAGCTTTGAAAAAGCAGCATCTGGCAATCAGCGACGCAGTACATATGCTAAAAATGGTCTTCAGTTTGCATCTTCTTTCTACGATACTTATGGCTTTCATTGAAATCACTTTCAATCTGTATTATTATTTAATGAACATACATGGGGCTGAGCCTATAAGCAATGAAGAAAGACATATTTATTTCGAGGTCTGTATTAGAGTTGTAACATATTACTCTATAAAAATAGTGTTGATAGTATGGGCTTGCGAGACCGGCAAGACTCAAGCCGTAGAGATCAGGAGTACCGTTCATGACATGTTCAACAGCACCAGCAATAAGCAAATAAAATACGAGGTAGATCTAAACAATTTACAACATTAGTGGCATATTTTATATATTTTTCTAATTACGTTTCGCGTATACTAATGCTATTTTTACTACAGCAATTTACTAAATTCATAATTGCATCCGTTAATCGTATATTTAACAATCTGATTGGACGTTGCAGATGCAGCTATTTTCCTTGCAATTATCGCATTCCGAAAATACATTCTCCGCAAAGGGGCTTACTGTGGACGCTACGCTCCTCACTAAGGTGAGTGAGAGAGAGAGATGAATCATTTGCTTTCACTAAATAAATGTAAGTAGGTATGTAGCTTTATTTTATGATATTGTTCTTTTAGATGATAGGTGGGATTACCACGTATATATTAATCTTGATACAATTCCTATTTATGTCAAGTTATTGCGATGGAAATCTGTAAGAGATATAATTAACAAAAAGATACATATAATCGAATACACATGATCGAACATAGAAAAGATATTTTTAATATTTTTATTTTTATCTTTGTAAGTAGAACATCGTTGTGAGTACAGTCTCTCGTGGTGCTTTATGGTTATAGAGATATTTGCATCTCTAGAAGAATACCAATTCAAATATTCACAATTTTTGGGAGAGAAGAAAAACAATACAATTTCTGTGAATTGTGAGATAACTAACGCAATTACAATTACAATATTTTGTTATAATGAAACTTATATTGGTTCTTGAAGAAGTTAGTGTGATTTACTTGTTAATTCACTTATGACACCATTCATCGCGTTATCCAGCGATCACAACGTAACTAGTTTAAAAGAATAATTACACTTCTGCCTCGTGTGATGGATTTTGCATGTAGACCTGTGACACATTTTGTAGCACGTAGGTAACATTTTAGGCCTTCTTTTTATGGGCTTAACTTAAAATCAAAATTTTTTGAGTTGTGACAGTATTCTTCTAAAGGTACAATACACTGTTAAGGTTAGAGGATGAAATCTAAACCAATACCATGGGTTAGATTTATTTTGTTATTTTTAACTACCATGTGCGTCAAAATTTATTAGTTAGAAACAAAATAGGATTATTTTAACTCTATTGGCTTAGTCAAATTAACATTGTTTTAGTTAAATTAACTACATATTGAGTAGGGGCAGTGGCGACTTACGGAATAGTTAAAAATTACTCAAAATTGAGTATAATTTAACCCTATGAATTTAACAGTGTATATGTACGTAGAGAGAAATTTTTGAAAATCTTATATCTCAAACGTGTTAATAATCTGTTGCAAACAGATGATGTGTTTTATTTATTTAACTATACAATCAGATAATATACGTAATATATGCATATCTGAGAAATATCACTTTGGAATTATTAAATACATCTCAAAATCTAATTTCTTGATTATTCTTGAGTTAATAATTTATATAACTTAATATTTAATTATTAATATTGTTGCGATCCATTAAATTATGTATGCAAACATGAAACAGATAATATCTGCTGCACAATATCCACGTGGACGAGTAATTTTCTAAGATGTGGTAGTTTCTTCTTCTTCGACTTTTTGCTTTAAAAATCCATATTCTTATTGCATGTGTAAAATATTTGATGACACGATTTTGCAATCTGTTTTTTATTTTTTATATATACATTTTAATTATCGTTATAGAAATATCAATAATTCTTAAGTAATAATATTTTACTTATACGATGTGTATTTTATATATAAAAATATAAAAACCATTTAATTTTATTAAACCATTATATAACATGTATATTTACAAAATATCGGAAAGCTGCAAATGTAGGTGTAGCGCTAATGATCATAGCAGATCGGAGAAGAGATTTTATCGTCTCTTACGGAAAAATATTACAGAAAGAAGAAAGACTATTGTAGTCATGAAAAAAGTATACGAAACTGTAGTAAATATTATAGTAAGTGCTATAGTTTAGTGTGCTTTCTTCGCAACTACAGTAACTTTTCCATAAGGGATAAGCTCAACAGTATTAAATACGTAACATTAAACGTAAAATGCAATTATTTAATCGTTTTATCAAGCAATATTATTTTTTGTCAGTCATATTATAAAAAATTTAGGTAACGATGTTAACAATTTTATCATTCGAAGTAAAATATTGACTAATTTTAATCTATAAGGTAATAACGTTGTTTTTGTATTATAGCTGGGGTCATTTCACAATATTATGTTTGTTATTCAAATGCTCTTCGTAATAATATAAATGTTTCTCAAAAACGTACATAGCGTAATTTAATGACGAATAGTAAAGGAGAGGATAATTTAGATATTTTTGTACAATTATACACACAAAACGCACAATAAAGTATACAATATTATATACAAATTACGTTCGACACAGATATTAAGAAAATAAATAGTGTGCGAGTTATTTTTTTCGTCCGGTGCGAATTTATTTATTATCATTGTTTTTATATAGAATAAAGAATTCGTAATTTTATTCTGGATTTTATATCAATACTTATAATATTGTTAAATATTTAATCTAATAATAAATTGCCTTATTATTAAATCCAATTATTATATTTAATAGAATAAAAAAATATAAGGTGAATCCTGTATGCAAGATATAAATGATTAATACCTAGTAGTAACGGTGCTAACAATCTATTAAAAACAAAATTACAAAGTAAGCAACATATACTTAATTAATAAAAACAAATAATCGATTATTTACTGCAGCCAGAAGTGACGCAATCACATGAAAAAAATATTTTTGCGTTGCAATATTTGCAAAGAGAACAGCTGCAACTGTTAAAACATCATAAAGTTAAATATAGGTATACAAACAAATCACATTAATATTAAAAAATTTTTATCAAAATGTACAAATTAAATTGCATTACAATACATTACCTCTTCTTTTACATCTTCATCGCTAATGCTATTAAACACGGCGTAAACGGTGGGCCGATTTCAAGAGCTTGATTCTTACCGGTCTCACAGGCCCGAATAATCGAAGACATTTTTAAAGACTGATATATTATGAGCACTAAGAAATGTGAGTACCAAAGATCTTCTCGTAACTCATTTGCGAATCTTGTCTACTTTGATGTGTAAAAATACAGGCTGAAAATAATATCGCAGAAAGTCACGATTATCGAAGCGAGAAGTTGCAAGCTGAAGACTAAATTCAACATCTGCACAACACTGCGCTGATCATCAGATGAGGCTTTTTCGGAGCTTTGAGTTTCATCACTGGAATAGATTTTCCTGCTTAGATCCGGTTAAATAAATGTGGCATGAGTTTCCGAAGATTCTTATAAGATTGTCCTTGATTCTGTTAAAACAAGCTTTTAATATAGGAGCATAGTTAACGATCAGAACTAATGATCATAGCAGATCGGAAAAAAATCTTAACATGAACTCAACAGCAACACTAAATATGTAAGATGCAATTACTTAATTGCTTCATTGAATGGCATTATTTTTTGTCAGTTATATTATATGTAAGAAACAATTTTATGTAAAAATTTATAAAATGCATTTATCAAGAGACACGGTAGTGTCTCGCGCCAAGCACACGCGGAGCGAAACCGACAGTGACTCTTTTACGCGACGCGACAACTTGCGAGTACTCGATATATTGAACAAAAAAAAACTTTGTTTTATTTAAATTAAAAACTTGCCTTTTTGTTCTTGAATTTATTAAATATATATGGTACGATATATATTTAATTACTATAACTCTCTCTATTTATCTATATATGAATCTAATGGAAAATAACGAAATATCTTGATAACATTCACTCGTTCTACATGTTTCAGATGCGCAAGGTTATGAATTATATGACAAGGAAATTATATATCATTACCTTAGTGCTTCGAGAAGGAAGTTATATATATATATATATATATCAAAAATAATATATCATTACCCACGTGTTTCATACATACACACACATATTTTCCTTGTCATATAATTCATAACCTTGCGCATCTGAAACATGTAGAACGAAACATGTAGTGTGTGTTATCAAGATGTTATCAAGATATATGTATATATATATATATATATATATATATATCATTACCTGCGTGTTTCATAATAAGAAAAAACCACAGATACATCATAACTCACAATTTCCTGTTTTGCTACACGACGTAAAAATTGTTAGTAGTTTTAAAATTAAACTTGTCCGGTGCAGATAGACTGCGAGTTTATGTCAGTTTATGCGTTAGCCGTGTGAATAGGCAAAAATCTACATTTAGGAAAGAAGTTTCTTGTAAACACGTTGATGTCACAATGCATTTACGGCGTAATTAATATCTCTCAGATTATCGTCCATCCTAAATGTTTCGGCGAACATGTTCAATTTGTCATCGATGTTCCAAGGACCGAAAGGAAAAAGAAAAGGAAAAATATGGCTATTCCGCGCCACGGATTTTGTGTCGTTGATGTATCCTTGCTTCTCGTTTTGTCGCATTCTGGGAATATTTCCATACAAGATCAACGCTTCGACCATCAGGACTTGCAAACCACGTTATATCCTATCGACCATCATTATCTGCGTTTTTTGCATTCTCGAGTTCAAAATTCTCTATGACATCAATATTTCGAAAAATGTTGCATTCAAAGGCATTGGGACACCCAGATTACTTGAACGTAACTTCTTCTACATTGTCGGTGGTTTCACAGTAGTCACCACATTCATTTTGAGTGGACCACGAATGCGGTTTCTTCAGACCTTACTGGAGCTCTCTTTGAAATTACCTCCGAAATCATATCAGAATTTATCTATACTGATCCATACTAAGGACATTCTTGGATTCCTCTTTGTAGTCGTGCATGTGCCGGTATATTCTTCCAAAATGCAGATTGATGTCTCGCGCAAGGTTCTTCTACTATACATCTTCTCATTAGGATTTATAACGGATATGCTATATATGAATTGTGTTTGCATATTAAAAGCTTGCTTCAAACAAATCAACGACAATCTGATGAATCTACGAGAACTCGCGACGAATGATGAACCATATCTTTTGAGCGATACCTATTACGAGGAGAGGAATCCATTTCGACTGATGGAGATCATAGCTTTGAAAAAGCAGCATCTGGCAATCAACGACGCAGTACAGATGCTAAAAATGGTCTTCAGTTTACACCTTCTTTCAACGATAGTTATGACTTTCACTCAAATCATCTTCAACCTGTACTTTTACGTAGTACGAATACAAGGGGGTTCATCTATGAGCACTCAGGAAAGACATATGTATGATATGGCTTTTGTTACAGCTGTAACATATTATTCTGTAAAAATGTTGTTGATAGTATGGGCTTGTGAGACCGGCAAGAACGAAGCCATGAAGATCAGCAGCACCGTTCACGACGTGTTCAACAGCACCCGCAATAAGCAAATAAAATATGAGGTAAATTAAAGAATTAACAATTTTAGTGGCATATTTTATATATTCTTTAAATTATGTCCCGCATATACTAATGCAATTTTTAATACGGTACCAGATTTATAATAACATCTCTTAATCCTATATTTGAAAATTTTTTGATCTAAAGTTGTAGTTGCAGCTATTTTCCTTACAATTATCACATTGCGAAAATGTATTCTCCGCAAAGGGGCTTACTGTGGACGCAACGCTCCTTACTGCGGTGAGTGATCAATCATTTGCCTTCATTAAATAAATGCTGCAGGTATGTTGAGCTTTATTTTATGATATTGTTCTTTTAGATGGTAGGTGGCATTACCACGTATATATTAATCTTGATACAATTCCTATTTATATCGAGTTCTTGCGACGGTAAATCTTTTTGAAACATATGATCTAGTTAACAGAGAAATGCATTGAAAAGATACTTTAAATGTACCTATTTTTATCATTGTAAGTAGAATATCGTTGCGAGCAGAGTCTCCGATGGTGCTTTATGCTTATGGAGATATTTGAATACATTAAACCTCCGTAAGAATACGGTCACTCATATTCGCAATTTTCAGGAGAAGGAAAAAACAAATTTAATTCAATTTTTATAAATTGTGAGATGATTATAGTAATTACAAGTATGATATTTTGTTATAATGAAACTTAATACTATTTCTTAAAAAGGTCTGATGTAATTCAGTTGATAATTCACTTTTGACGCTATACAATCAGCGACCGCAGCTTAGTACCGTTAATGGTAAACACCTGCTTGTGCTTAGCCTCGTATTCGCTGATCAATTGCTTCAATTGGTGAGGTAAAAATAATGACACTTCTGCCCTGTGCGACGGATTTCGCATATAGAGTTGCGACACTGTTCTAGCACGCAAGTAACATTTTAGGCATACTTTCTGTGGATTTAACTCTTTCAAAATTGAATTCTTTCAAATTGTGACAGTATTCTTCTAGGGGATAGATGTATATATATATATGTAAAATTCAATTTCTTAATTGCTCTTGCGTTATAATTTTTATAAATTAAAACTTAAATTAATAAATTAGCTGAATGTAAAATGTATTTCTGATATGTAGAAAAATATATAATTAATATATTAAATCGTGTTTCGGATAAAATGTCGCTCTGCGATTATTAACAGTACGTTAATAATATATACAAATAGATATAACAAATATTACATTTTTATTGCATTAATGTTATATTGATGGCAATATTAATATGATAATTTAGTGATAAATGCAATCTTGTAAATTTGAAATTATATTATATATATAAAATTTTCTTGAATCAACAGAGTTGCGATTTTAACGTTTGTTAGCTTATATATGTAGAAAACAGTTAATATCTCTTATGTTGGAGATGTTTGATTTAATTAAGCAATAATAAGATAAGTTAATAAAAATGTATAATATAGTATTTCTACTTTATGATGAGTCAACATTCTACATCGGTTTGTTTCATCTAATTAAAAAGTGATTTATCTGCGATGATAGTCTCGAAAATGATGTTTTTATTCAATGCGGATACATACAGTTCATAGCTAGATTGTTATTTATCGTAATATTCTGATTTATAACTAAATAAAGAAGAAGTAAGCATAAATGATGACGTAAACTACATTGCTAGTCCAATTTATACTCATTGTCAGAAAAAAGTTCAAAACTGCGAACAATTGCTGCCTCTAGCGAGACAAGGTTAAAGGAATATTTTGTTATGCATCAAGTAACCATGGTGCTTTTCGATGGACTGTGCTCTCGAGAGTCAATGTGTACAATAATGATGTGTAATTGTGGCAATCTATTAAATTAAGTATGCAAACATAAAACAGATAATATCGACTGCACGTGGATGAGTAATTCTCTAAGATATGGCGGTTTCCTCTTCTTCAACTTTTTGCTTCAAACATTCATATTTTTATTGCATGTATACATATTTGTTGACACGATGTTGAAATCTATTTTTTGTGTTTTACTTCCATTCTAATTTTTATTATACCAATATCGACAGTTCTTAAATTAATAATTTAATCTGCCTTAAGCATAATTACATATATATCTAATTTCAATAAAAGATAATAGAAAAGAAATACGAGTATAAAAAACTTTTAATTTAATTAATTAAAACATTATATAGCATTATATAGCATGTATATTCACAAAATACTAAAAAGCAGTAGAAAGTAGGTGCATTGCTAATAATCATACCCAATCGGAAAAAATCTTACCATATGAGTCCAACAGCAACATTTATGTAAAGTAAAAGTTTGCCTTTTTTGTTCTTGAATTTATATCAGCACGAGATCTATCTGTTATAACTTTTTACTTACCTATATATGAATCTAATAGAAAATTGTGAAATATAATCTTGATAATGTTCGTTCGTTTTGTACAAGTTCTAGATGCGCAAGATTATGAATTATGTGACACAGCAATTAAACATCATTAACTTATACGTGCTTCGGAGATAATAAGCAAAAAGTCATAGTTACATTATGACATAAAAAATTCCTAAGTTCTGTTTTGCAACATGACACAATAATTGTTAGTTAGTTTTAAAATTAAACTCGTCAGGTGCAGATAGACTGAGAGAAATTTATTTCAGTTTATTTATTAGTTGTAGGAATACAGCAGAAAGTTATACACTTAGAAAAGAAATTCTTGTAAACACGTTGACATAAAAGTGCACTGACAACATAATTAATATTTCTTATATAGATTATAGTCTATGATTTAGATTATCGTTCTTCAATAACGATTCAGTGAACATGTTCAACACGTCATCGATGTTCCAAGGACTTAAAGGAAAAAGAAAAGGAAAAATATGGCAACTATTCCGCGCTACGGATTTTGAATCGTTCATGTATCCCTGCTTCATGTTTTGCCGCATTCTGGGAATATTTCCATACAAGATCAACGCTTCGACCATCAAGACTTGCAAACCACGCTATATTCTGTCGACTATCATTATCGGCGTTTTTTGCATCCTCGAATTAATGAATCTCTATACTCTGAATTTTAAAAATTATAGTTTAATTAAAAACGTTGACACAACCAAGATACTTCAACATAACTGTTCCTCCATTATCGGTGTTTTTATAACAGTCACCGCATTTATTCTGAGTGGACCACGAATGCGTTTTATTCAGACCTTGTTGGAGCTCTCTTTGAAATTACCTTCGGAATCATATCAGAAATTATCTAGTCTGATCCATGCCAAGGACATTCTAGGATTCTTCGTTATAGTCGTGCAATTTCTGATATATGTTAGCAAGTTGCAAGTGCGGGATGATGTCTGGCGCTATTTTCTTATAATGTACATTATATTGCTGACATTTCAGATGGATATGCTATATATGAATTGTGTTTGCATATTAAAAGCTTGCTTCAAGGAAATCAACGACAATCTGGTGAATCTGCGAAAAGTCGTGACGAATGGTGAGCCATATCTCTTGAGCGGTACCTATCACGAGCAAAGAATTTCATTTATACTGATGGAGATTATAGCTTTGAAAAAGCAGCATCTGGCAATCAACGACGCAGTACATATGTTAAAAATGGTCTTCAGTTTGCATCTTCTTTCTACGATACTTATGGCTTTTATTGAAATCACTTTCAATCTGTATTATTATTTAATGAACATACATGGAGGTATACCTATGAGCAATGAAGAAAGACATATTTATTTCGAGGTCTGTATTACAGCTGTAACATATTACTCTATAAAATTGGTGTTGATAGTGTGGGCCTGCGAAACCGGAAAGAATCAAGCCATACAGATAAGTAGCACTGTTCTCGACGTGTTCAACCGCACCAGCAATAAGCAAATAAAATATGAGGTAGATTCTTATAAAAAAATTATAACTTTAGTGCATATTTTATATAAATCTTCCTAATTATGCGTCGCATATACTGATGCAATTTTTAACATAATAATTTTCCAAATTTATAATTACATCTTTTAATCCTGTATTTAACAATTACTTGAACTGACGTTCCAGATGCGGTTATTTTCCTTGCAATTATCGCATTGTGAAAATAAATTCTCCGCAAAGGGACTTACTGTGGACGCTACGCTCCTCACTGAGGTGAGCAATCACTCGTTTGCTTTCATTAATAAATGTAGGTATGTTTAGCTTTATTTTATAAAATTGTTCTTTTAGATGGCAGGTGGCATTACCACTTATGTATTGATCTTGATGCAATTCCTGTTCATGTCGAGTTCTTGCGGTGGAAAATCTTTAAAGGATACGCTCTAGTTAACAAAAAGATGCATTTAATCGAACATACATGACCGAACATAGAAAATATATTTTTAATATTTTTTTTATATCCTTGTAAGTAGGATATCGTTGTGAGTAGAGTCTCTCGTGGTGCTTTATAGTTATAGAGAAACTTGCGTAGAAGAAAGAAATAAGAGTATAAAAAGCTTTTAATTTAATTATTTAAAACATTATATAGCATGTATATTTACAAAATATCAGAAAAGAGTAAAAAAAGTAGGTACAATGCTAAAAATCATAGCGAATTGGAAAAACCTTACCCTGAGTCCAACAGCAACATTTATATAAAATAAAAGTTTACCTTTTTGTTCTTGAATTTATATCAGCACGAGATGTATCTGCCATAACTTTCTATTCACCTACATATAAATATAATGGAAAATTGTGAAATATCTTGATAATGTTCGTTCGTTTTGTACAAGTTCTAGATGCGCAAGATTATGAATTATGTAACATAGTAATTATACATCATTAACTTATGCCTGCTCAGAAGGTGATAAGCAAAAGACCGTAGTCAGGTACATTATAACATAAGAATTCCTAAGTTCTGTTTTGCAATATAACGCAATAACTGTTAGTAGTTTTAAAATTAAACTTGTCAAGTGCAGATGGACTGCGAGAAATTTATTTCAGTTCATTTATTAGCCGTGAGAACACAGCAGAAAGTTACTCAGAAAAGAAATTCTTGTAAACACGTTGATGAAAAGTGCACTGATAACATAATTAATATTTCTTATATATTAGTTTATGGGTTAGATTATCTTTTATAACAATTCGGTGGACATGTTCAATTCATCATCGATGTTCCAAGGATTCAAAGGAAAAAGAAAAGGAAAAATATGGCAGCTATTCCGCGCTACGGATTTTGTGTCGTTGATGTATCCTTGCTTCTCGTTTTGTCATATTCTGGGAATATTTCCATACAAGATCAACGCTACGACTATCAAGACTTGCAAACCACGCTATATTCTATCGACAATTATTATCTGCGTTTTTTGCATTCTCGAATTAATAAATCTTTATGACTTTAATATATCTAAAAATTATGTAACGGAAAGCGCCGGGACACCCGAGTTAATTGATTATAATTCCACCCACACTGTAGGTGGTTTCATAGTAGTCACCACGTTCATTTTGAGTGAACCACGAATGCGTTTTCTTAAAACCATACTGGAGGTCTCTTTGAAATTACCTCCAAAATCATATCAGAACTTATCTAGACTGATCCATGCCAAGGACATTATTGGATTCTTCTATATAGTCGTACAAATACCGATATATTTCAGCTTGGAGCTTAGTGTCTTGCGCAAGTCTCTTCTACTATACATCGTTTTGCTGGAGTTACAAATGAATATGCTATATATGAATTGTGTTTGCATATTAAAAGCTTGTTTCAAGCAAATTAACGACAATCTGGTAAATCTGCAAGAACTTGTGACGAAGGATGAGCCATATCTCTTGAGCGGCACCTATCACGAGCAAAGAATTCCATTTCTACTGATGGAGATTATAGCTTTGAAAAAACAGCATCTGGCAATCAGCGACGCAGTACGGATGCTAAAAATGATCTTTAGTTTGCAACTTCTTTCTACGATACTTATGGCTTTTATTCAAATCACTATCAAACTGTACTATTACTTAATGAAAATACATGGGGCTGAGCCTATAAGCAATGAAGAAAAACATATGTATTACGAAGCCTGTATTAGAACTGCAACATATTACTCTATAAAATTGGGGTTGATAGTGTGGGCCTGTGAAACCGGCAAGAATCAAGCCATGGAAATTATCAGCACCGTTCACGACGTGTTCAATAGTGCCAGCAATAAGCAAATAAAATACGAGGTAGATTTTTTAAAAATTATAATCGTCATGTTTTATATATCTTTCTAATTATGTACCGGCATATGCCAATGCAATATTTAATAGTAATTTACCAAATTTAAAATTACACCTTTCAATTCTATATTTAACAATTCTTTGATCTGATGTTGCAGATGCGGCTTTTTTCCTTGCAATTATCGCATTGTGAAAATACATTCTCCGCAAAGGGACTTGCTGTGGACGCTACGCTCCTCACTGCGGTGAGCAATCACTCATTTGCTTTTAAATAAATGCAGGTATGTTTAGCTTTATTTTATGAAATTGTTTTTTTTAGATGGTAGGTGGGATTACCACTTATGTATTTATCTTGATACAATTCCTGTTTATGTCAAGTTCTTGCGGTGGAAAATCTGTATAACACATGATCTTGTTAACAGAAAGATTCATTGAAAAGATACTTTAAATGTACCTATTTTTATCATTGTAAGTAGAATAACGTTGCAAGCGGAGTATATCATGGTGCTTTATGCTTATAGAGATATTTTCATACATCGACCCCCTAGAAGAATACAGTCATAAATTCAAATATTTACAATTTTCATTGATGTTATATTGATGGCGATATTAATACAATAATACGATAATTCAGTAATAAATGTTATCTTGCGAATTTGAAATTATATCTCAACATTCTGCGTTGCAAGCTGAAAGACGTATAATTTTTTAACATTTTTTCCGTTGTCATTATACAATCCCTTTTTTTCTTATGTTTAACAAGTATCCCACAGAATTGTATTTTTTTATTACTTTATTATTTATGAATCATAAAGTTTCTCTCATTTCTGAGACTTCTGTGATTGCAGTATATATATATATATATATATATATATATATATATATATATATGTGTGTGTGTATAAATTTCTTGAATCAGGAGAATTGCAATTTTAACGTTTGCCAGCTTATATATGTAAAAAAAAGTAAATAAATTTATGTTGGACATGTTTGATTTAATTAGGCAATAATAAAATAAGTTCACAGAAATGTATGTAGAAATTTCTACTTTATGATGAATCAATATTATAGTTTCACAATAATAATAGAAATATTATATCTGCATCTTGTTTGTTTCATCTAATTAAAAAGTGATTTATCTGCGAGAGCAGTCTCGAAAATAATGTTTATTCAATGCGGATACATACGGTTTATAGATAGATTGCGATTTATCGTAATATTCTGATTTATAACTGAATAGAGAAGAAATAGGCATAAATAATTACGTAAAATACATTGTTAGTTTTATTTACAGTCATTGTTAAAGAATTTAAGTTCAAAACTACGAACAATACTGCTACCTTCGAGCGAGACAAGGCTAAAGGAATATTTTGTTACGCGTCAAGTAATGATGGTGCTTTTCGATGGACGACTGTACTCTCAAGAGCCAATGTGTAGAATAATGATGTGCAATTGTTGCGACCTATCAAATTAAGTATGCAAACATGAAACAGATAATATCGACTGCACGTGGATGAGTAATTCTCTAAAGATATGTTTCCTCTTCTTCGACTTTTTGCTTCAAAAATTTATATTTTATTGTATGTATAGAATATTTGATATTTTTATGAGACAATGTTGAAATCAATACTTTCTGTTTTACCTCCATTCTAATTTTCATTATACCAATATCGACAGTTTTTAAGTTAATAACTTAATCTGCCTTAAGCATAATTACATATCTAATTTCAATAAAAGATAATGCAAAAGAAATACATAAAAAAGTTTTAATTTAATTAATTAAAACATTGTATAGCATGTATATTTACAAAATATCAGGAAAGAGTAAAAAGTAGGTACATTGCTAATAATCCATAGCAAATCGGAAAAAATCTTACCCTGAATCCAACAGCAACATTTATGTGAAGTAAAAGTTTGCCTTTTTGTTTTTGAATTTATATCAGCACGAGATATATCCGCTATAACTTTTTATTTGCCTATATATGAACATAATGGAAAATTATGAAATATCTTGATAATGTTCGTTCGTTTTGTACAAGTTCTAGATGCGCAAGATTATGAATTATGTGACACAGCAATTATACATCATTAACTTATGCGTGCTTCGAAGATGATAAGTAAAAAGTCGTAGTTACATTATGACATAAAAAATTCCTAAGTTCTGTTTTGCAACATGACACAATAATTGTTAGTTAGTTTTAAAATTAAACTCGTCAGGTGCAAATAGACTGGGACAAATTTATTTCAGTTTATTTATTAGTTGTAGGAATACAACAGAAAGTTATACACTTAGAAAATAAATTCTTGTAAACACGTTGATATAAAAGTGCATTGATAACATAATTAATATTTTTTATATAGATAGTCTATGATTTAGATTTATCGTTCTTCAATAACGATTCAGTGAATATGTTCAACATGTTATCGATGTTCCAAGGACTCAAAGAAAGAAAAGGAAAAGGAAAAATATGGCAGCTATTCCGCGCTACAGATTTTGAATCGTTCATGTATCCCTGCTTCATGTTTTGCCGCATTCTGGGAATATGTCCATACAAGATCAACGCTTCGACCATCAAGACTTGCAAACCACACTATATTCTTTCGACTATCATTATCGACGTTTTTTGCATCCTCGAATTAATGAATCTCTATGAACTCAATACTTCTAAAAGTAGTTTAAATAAAAACACTGAGACAACCAAGATACTTCAACATAACTGTTTCTCCATTATTGGTATTTTTATGACAGTCACTGCATTCATTCTGAGTGGACCACGAATGCTTTTTATTCAGACCTTGTTGGAGCTCTCTTTGAAATTACCTTCGGAATCATATCAGAAATTATCTAGTCTGATCCATGCCAAAGACATTCTAGGATTCTTCGTTATAGTCGTGCAAATGCTGACATATATTACCAACCCGCAGTATAGTGATTGGCAACACATGTTTCTTATAATGTACATTGTATTGCTGATTTTTCAGATGGATATGCTATATATGAATTGTGTTTGCATATTAAAAGCTTGTTTCAAGCAAATTAACGACAATCTGATGAATATGCGAAAAGTCGTGACGAATGGTGAGCCATATCTCTTGAGCGGCACCTATCACGAGCAAAGAATTCCATTTCTACTGATGGAGATCATAGCTTTGAAAAAGCAGCATCTGGCAATTAGCGACGCAGTACATATGTTAAAAATGGTCTTCAGTTTGCACCTTCTTTCCACGATACTTATGACTTTCACTCAAATTATCTTCCATCTGTACTTTTACTTAATGCGAATATACCTGGGTTTATATCTGAGCAATGAAGATAGACAGATTTTTTTTGAGGCCTGTATTATAGCTGTAACATATTACTTTATAAAATTGGTGTTGATAGTGTGGGCCTGCGAAACCGGCAAGAATCAAGCCATGGAAATCAGTAGCACCGTTCACGACGTGTTCAATAATGCCTGCAATAAGCAAATAAAATATGAGGTAGATTTTTATAAAAAAATTATAACTTTAGTGGCATATTTTATATAAATCTTCCTAATTGTGTGTTGCATATACTATTGCAATTTTTAATATAATAATTTTCCAAATTTATAATTACATCTTTTAATCCTTTATTTAACAATTATTTGATCTGACGTTGCAGATGAGACTATTTTCCTTGCAATTGTCGCATTGTGAAAATACGTTCTCCGCAAAGGGGCTTACGGTGGACGCTACGCTCCTCACTGAGGTGAGAAATCACTCATTTGCTTTCATTAAATAAATGTATATTTGGCTTTATTGTATGATGTGTTGTTCTTTTAGATAGCAGGTAGCATTATCACCTATGTATTGATCTTGATACAATTCCTGTTCATGTCAAGTTCTTGCGGTGGAAAATCTTTAAAGGATACGCTCTAGTTAATAAAAAAATGCATTTAATCGAACACACATGACCGAACATAAAAAAGCTTTTTTTAATAATTTTTTTATATTTTTGTAAATAAAATATAGTTGTGAGTAAAGTCGCTCGTGGTGCTTTATGGTTATAGAGAAACTTGTATATACTTATATAATACACATACACAGAGAAAATTTTATATCACATATGTGTTAATAACCAGTTGCATAGAGATGTGTTTTATTTATTTAAGTGCACAGTTAGACTGTGTACGTAATGAATGCATATCTGAGAAATATCACTTTGGAATTATTAAACGCATTTCAAAATCTAATTTCTTAATTACTTTTGTGTTGTAATTTGTATAGATTAATGCTTAGATATTAATAAATTAACTCAATATAAAATTGATTTGTAATATGTAAGAATATAATTAATATAAATGTTAAATCGTGTTTCGGATGAAATATTGCTTTGCAATGATTGATACTTTATGGTACTCTAATTATATATATAACAGAGAAATTACTTTTACACTATTATTGTATTATGTCGTATTAATGGTAATATTAATACGAAAATTCAGTGATAAATGCAATCTTGCGAATTCAAAATTATAATTTCAGAGACTTCTGTGATGTAGATATATTTTTATTTGAATCAACGTGGATTTATATTATCTTGACGTTTGCTACCTTATATATATATATATATATATATATATATATATATATATATATATATATATATATATATATATATATATATATATATATATAAAACACGGTAAATATGTTTTAAATATTATGTTTGAGGTGTGTTTTTTAAGTAGATAATAATAAAATAAGTTCATAGAAATATATATAAAACAAAGAATTTCTATCTTATGATGAATCAGTATTACATACTTATAATGATGATAGGAGTATTACATTTGCATCAGCTTGTTTTATCTAATAGTGATTTATCTGCGATAGCGGTTTCGAAAATAATGTTCTCGTTTATTTTTCGATGACGGATACATATGTGGCTTACGGTTAGGTTACGATTTATTGTAATCAAAATCAATTCACGATTATAATCATTATACATGTGGTAAATATTAAGTTTTAGACTTAAATGCTTTATATTATAATACAATGTTAGAGATTAATAATTCTGATTCCTGTTTAATGTAGAATGCGATGAGCACTTTATCACATTGCGGGAAAAAAATAACTAAAAGAAGATATTATTGTAAATTAGCGCAATACATCAAACTATCATCGCGCTTGCATTCAGTTATTCGATGTTTCGTGGAACATTAAGTAACCAAAGAAATTTGTGCGATTTTCAGTAGAGTAGTTCACTGCAATGAATTATTTTATTTTAGCAGTTTGCGGAGTCCAAGTATCTTATGTGCGTCATAAAGCACGAATACGCATCAGTCGATGCACTTTGATTTGCTGTGTATACTTTTTCTGTGAGTTTATTCTCTTTTAAAATGTCAGTTGAATTTATTGTAATTCGGACTTGTTTACTTTATGAAGTTAAATTCGGTTCGGAGGCTGCAGATGCGGCTCGTAAGATATGTGTGGCATTTGAAAACGATGCAGTAAGAGAACGTACCGCACAGAAATGGTTTAAAATGTTTACTTTCGTAGGTGAATCATTTAAATATGCACAACTTTGTTTAATGAAACCCGATCCATAATGAAAAATTACGTGTCGCTATTAAAAACAATTCGAAAGTAATGTGCCAATAACTTACTCAAATGTTTAATGTGCGTGATGAAACAATTTGTCCACATTTGCAACTTGGCATTTTTAATATAAGAAACTGCACAAACTTTTTTGGTAATATTTTTCGAATTATCTACGGACTTTGATTATTTATTGCCTATATAAATATCGCAGCAAGCAATTAAAAACATTAGTTTTTCTAGCCGTAAGCTAAATGGAAATTGACTTGCTAGATCACTGAATTTGCAAGAAGAGAATATAACTTACTAACAATAAGTCATAATCAAAACAACAGAGATAATGCTTATTCGTTTCGTCGAATAAAATTCTGATTTATAACTGAATAGAGAAGAAGTAAGCATAAATGATGACGTAAACTACATTGATAGTCATATTTACAATCATTGTCAGAGAATTTAAGTTCAGAACTGCGAACAAATGCTGCCTTGAGCGAGACAAGGTTAAAGGAATATTTTGTTATGCGTCAAGTAACCATGGTGCTCTTCGATGGACTGTGCCCTCGAGAGTCAATGTGTACAATAATGATGTGTAATTGTCGCTATCTATTAAATTAAGTATGCAAACATAAAACAGATAATATCGACTGCACAATATCCATGTGAATGAGTAAAATTCTCTAAGATAATGGTAGTATCCTCTCCTTCGACTTTTTGCTCCAAAACTCCATGTTCTTATTACATGTATAGAATATTCGATATTTTTATGGCACGATGTTGAAATCTATTTTTTGTGTTTTATCTTTATTCTAATTTTCATTATACCAATATCGACAGTCCTTAAATTAATATATATAATTTAATCTGCTTTAAGCATAGTTACTATCATAAGCATAATGTCCAATTTCAATAAAAGATAATAGAAAAGAAATACGAGTATAAGAAACTTTTATTTTAATTAATCAAAACATTATATAGCATGCATATTCACAAAATATCAAAAAGCAGTAAAAAGGAGGTGCATTGCTAATAATCATAGCCAATCGGAAAAAATCTTACCATATGAGTCCAAAAGTAACATTTATGTAAAGTAAAAGTTTGCCTTTTTGTTCTTGAATTTATATCAGCACGAGATCTATCTACTATAACTTTATCTTACCTATATATGAATCTAATGGACAATTGTGAAATATCTTGATAATGTTTGTTCGTTTTGTACAAGTTCTAGATGCGCAAGATTATGAATTATGTGACATAGCAATTATACATCATTAACTTATACGTGCTTCGGAGATGATAAGCAAAAAGTCGTAGTTACATTAAAGTGACATAAAAAATTCCTAAGTTTTGTTTTGCAACATGACACAATAATTGTTAGTTAGTTTTAAAATTAAACTCGTCAGGTGCAGATAGACTGGGAGAAATTTATTTCAGTTTATTTATTAGTTGTAGGAATACAGCAGAAAGTTATGTACTTAGAAAAGAAATTCTTGTAAACACGTTGATATAAAAGTGCACTGATAACATAATTAATATTTCTTATATAGACTATAGTCTATGATTTAGATTATCGTTCTTCAATAACGATTCAGTGAACATGTTCAACACGTCATCGATGTTCCAAGGACTCAAAGGAAAAAGAAAAGGAAAAATATGGCAGCTATTCCGAGCTACGGATTTTGAATCGTTGATGTATCCCTGCTTCATGTTTTGCCGCATTCTGGGAATATTTCCATACAAGATCAACGCTTCGACCATCAAGACTTGCAAAGCACGCTATATTCTTTCGACTATCATTATCGGCGTTTTTTGCATCTTCGAATTAATAAATCTCTATGATCTCAATATTTCTAAAAATAGTTTAAATAAAGACGTTGTGACAACTAAGATACTTCAACATAACTGTTTCTCCATTATTGGTGTTTTTATGGCAGTCACCGCATTCATTCTGAGTGGACCACGAATGCGTTTTCTTCAGAACTTGTTGGAGCTCTCTTTGAAATTACCTTCGGAATCATATAAAAAATTATCTAGGCTGATCCATGCCAAGGACATTCTAGGATTCTTCTTTCTAGTTGTGCTATTGCTGATGTATATGATCACAGTGCAGTATAGTGTCTGGCGTCAGTTTCTTATATCGTACATTCAATTGCTGATGTTTCAGATAGATATGCTCTATATGAATTGTGTTTGCATATTAAAAGCCTGTTTCAAGCAAATCAATGATAATCTGGTAAATCTGCGAAAAGTCGTGACGAATGGTGAGCCATATCTCTTGAGCGGCACCTATCACGAGCAAAGAATTCCACTTATACTGATGGAGATTATAGCTTTGAAAAAGCAGCATCTGGCAATCAGCGACGCAGTACATACGCTAAAAATGGTTTTCAGTTTGCACCTTCTTTCAACGATAGTTATGACTTTCACTCAAATCACCTTCAACCTGTACTTTTACTTAATGCAAATACAGCTGGGCAATCAGGGTTTACATATGAGCAATGAAGAACGCCAGAAGTATCTTGAGGCCTGTATTACAGCTGTATCAATATACTTTGCAGAATTGTTGTTGATAGTGTGGGTCTGCGAAACCGGCAAGAATCAAGCCATGGAAATCAATAGCACCGTTCACGACGTGTTCAATAGTGCCAGCAATAAGCAAATAAAATATGAGGTAGATTTTTATAAAAAATTATAACTCTAGTAACATATTTTATATAAATTTTCCTAATTATGCGGCGCATATACTATGCAATTTTTAATATAATAATTTTCGAAATTTATAATTACATCTTTTAATCCTGTATTTAACAATTATTTGATCTGACGTTACAGATGCGGCTATTTTCCTTGCAATTGTCGCATTGTGAAAATACGTTCTCCGCAAAGGGGCTTACGGTGGACGCTACGCTCCTCACTGAGGTGAGAAATCACTCATTTGCTTTCATTAAATAAATGTATATTTGGCTTTATTTTATGATGTTGTTCTTTTAGATAGCAGGTGGCATTATCACCTATGTATTGATCTTGATACAATTCCTGTTCATTTCGAGTTCTTGCGGTGGAAAAACTTTAAAGGATACGTTCTAATTAACAAAAAGATGCATTTAATTGAACACACATGACCGAATATAGAAAAGATATTTTTAATATTTTTTTTATGTCCTTGTAAGTAGGATATCGTTGTGAGTAGAGTCTCTCGTGGTGCTTTATGGTTATAGAGAAACTTGCATATACTTATGTAATACATATACACAGAGAAAATCTTATATCACATATGTGTTAATAACCAGTTGTGAAGGGATACATTTTGTTTATTTAAGTTCATAGTAAAACTGTATACGTAATAAATGCATAATTGAGCATTCTATTTGTACAATCGATCAAACATTCTGTTTGAATAAAAATATAGACTTAAAAAATGATTAGTTTTTATTAATGGAACCTTGAGACAGTTCTTGATCCATGTGGATAATATGCAGTGTATGTCTTATGCTTCGTGTATGTACAAATGATTTATATTGGTTAAGCAATTACACATTATTTCTTTATGTTTACGTTCCAATGATGACAAGTGTCGATCGAAGAGCGCCGTGGTTACTTCACGACTAACAAGTGACCCATTGAGTCCTAACCACTTGACACTCTCGCAGTTTTAATATCAAACTTGGTACGAATAGATCGACACTGAAAAGTTCATATTGGTACACATATTTGTTATAAAAAGACAAACTTTAATAGCATAAAAAGACTGAAGCTCTCTCAATCATGATCTGTTTGATAATAAAGTGCATTTATGTATGTAGTGATTAATAATTCTTAATAGATTGCTCTTCAATGACTCTCCACTAATTATGTTCAGCCTGTCGAAAATACAAGAACGAGCCAATGCCAAAATGCGGAAAAGATGGCGATTGTTCTACGCCACGGATTTTGAATTTGTGATGTATCCATCCTTCACCATTTGCCACATTCTCTAGCCCAGTCGATAGAGACATTTAAATGGAATTAATTCCGGGAAGCGATTTTATTTTTTTGACTGTTTCGGAGGGTCATGGGTAGTCTAAAACCGGATTTTCGGGATTCTAACCCTGGAGCGTTAACCGCCATTTTGATTAGAAGGGTGATTTTGTAAATATCTCGCTTATTTTCAACTTTAGAATGAAAGTGGTAAAAACCAAACTTGTAGAAAATTTAATACTCTACAATTTTGGTCCTTATCATTTTTCACCTAGGATCGATATTTTGGGTCTTAGACTCGAAAGTGGTGGGTGAAATTTTTTTATTTTCTTTTAATTTTTTGAATTTACTTGGTATATATATTGAAAAACATCTTTTCCACACCACCACGGGGGTAGAGTTTATGGCGCGTTTATTCAAAAAATTAAAAAAAATTAAAAAATTGTACCCCCCCACTTTCGAGTCTAAGACCTAAAATATCGATCCTAGGTGAAAAATGATAAGGACCAAAACTGTAGAGTATTAAATTTTCTACAAGTTTGGTTTTTACCACTTTCATTCTAAAGTTGAAAATAAGCGAGATATTTACAAAATCACCCTTCTAATCAAAATGGCGGCAAACGCTCCAGGGTTAGAATCCCGAAAATCCGGTTTTAGACTACCCATGACCTTCCGAAACAGTCAAAAAAATAAAATCGCTACCCGGAATTAATTCCATTTTAGCGGCTTTTTCGGGCTCTATCGACTGGGCTACTCGGAATATTTCCGTATAAGATCAACGCTTTGGGTCTTAGAGGTTTCCAAATCACGTTACATTTTTTCGGCCGTCGTCACCTGTGTGTGTGTCTGCTTTATTTGCTTAATGTACAAACTCTATATAATCGACATTCATGGAAGCATAAAGGGCAGTGGCGTACCCAGGACTCTTGAGCGTAACTGTTTACATATTCGATGGTTTTATAGCGGTTGTCACGTACATTTTGAGTGGTCCACGAATGCGTTTGCTCAAACCATAATGGAAATCTCTTAGAAATTGCCTCCGGAGTCATACCAAAAGCTATCTAAACTAATCCACGCCAAGGACATCTTAGGTTCCTTCTTTCTACTTATGGAAATGCTGATGTATTTGAAGATAAATATTCATATTGCACGCAAAATTTTCATATTATACATTAATCTGCTGACATTTCACATGGATATGCTGTATATGAATTGCGTTTGTATACTTAAGACTTAAGACTTGCTTCGAGAGAATCAATGATAATCTGGAAATATACGGGATCACATAATGGATGATAAATGGTTTCATCTCGGCCGAAAGTACTACAAATAAAGAAGTCCATTCTTGCTAATCAAACTAAAGACCTTGAAAAAACAGCATCAGGTAATTAGTAATGCAGTGCAGATGATAAATATGATTTTCAGTTTGCAACTGCTCCCTACTATAATTCTAACTTTCATCGAAATCACCTTTCAACTTTATTTTTGTATAGTGTATTGGTAGAAGGGCATATCCATGATCATGGTAAATGACGATATCTACAAAATGTTGTTGACAATGACCGTAACGTATTATTTTATAAAAATAATATTGATAGTGTGGGCCTGTGAGACCACCAAGAATCAGGTTTTACAGATCGGCACCACTGTTCATGACGTGTTTAACAGCATGGGCGATAATGAAATCAAAAGCAAGGTAATAAAAAATGTAATTTAATTAGTACAGTTTTATAAATGTGTATTCTAATGCAATCTTTTATATATTAAATTTATAGTCTAAATTTACATCTTCAAATTCTTTTATTAATTAGTTTACGATTTGACATTGCAGTTGCAATTGTTTTCCTTGCAAATTTTGCTTCGCAAAAATATGTTCTCTGCAAAAGGTCTCACTTTGGATGCAAGTCTTCTCACTGCGGTAAGTTATCGATTACATGCTTAAAAGTATTAGAAGAGATTCATTCATCTTCTTGATTTTTTTTTTTAGATGGTGAGTAACATCAGCACATATTTATTAATCTTGATTCAATTTTTAAACATGTCACATTTTTGCGCTAGAGAAATCGTCACAAATGTTACAGAAATAATTCGATAAAATAAAAGGATATATAATGGAACGAGTAAATATATATTTATTTTAGTAGTAAAAATATTATCTCTTTTATTAGAATATTAAAGACTGATATATTATGAGAGCTAAGAAATATGAGTACCAAAGATATTCTTGTAACTCATTTGCGAATCCTGGCCACATCAATGCGTAAAAATACCGGCTGAAAGTAATATCGCAGAAAGTAATGATTATGGAAGCGAGAAGTTGCAAACTGAAGACCAAGTTCAACAACTGCACTGTATCGCTGATCATCAGATGCTGCTGTTTCAGAGCTTTGAGTTTCATCACTGGAATAGATTTTCCTGCTTAGATCCGGTTAAATAAATGTGGCACGAGTTCCTGAAGATTCGTAAGATTGTCGTTAATTCTATTGAACCAAGCTTTTAATATAGAAGCATAGTTAACGATCAGAGCTAATGATCATAGCAGATCGGAAAAAAATTTTACCATAAACCCAACAGCAACATTAAATATGTAAGATGCAATTATTAATTGCTTAATTGCTTTATTGAGTGGTATTATTTTTTGCAGGTTTATTATATGTAAAAAACAATTTTTTATGTAAAAATTTATAAAATGCATTTATATATTAAACAAAAAAAACTTTGTTTTATTTAAATTAAAAACTTGCCATTTTTGTTCTTGAATTTACATGGCATGATATATATTTACTATAACTCTCTCTATTTACCTATATATGAATCTAATGGGAAATAGCGAAACATCTTGATAATCTTGATAATGTTCACTCGTTTCACATGTTTCAGATGCGCAAAGTTATGAATTATACGACTAGGAAATTATATATTATTTTAGTACTTCGAAGGAAATTATATATAAAAAATTATGTAACATTATCTGCGTGCTTCGTAATAAGCAAAAAACCATAACTTACAATTTCCTGAGTCCTGTTTTGCAACACGGCGCAATAATTGTTAGTAGTTTTAAAATTGAACTTGTCCGGTGTAGATAGACTGCGAGTCTATGTCAGTTTACGCATAAGCAGTGTGAATAGCAAAAATCCACATATAGAGAAGATATCTTTGTAAACACGTCGATGCCACAATTCATCGACAGCATAATTAATATTTCTCAGATTATCACCTTAAACGTTTCGACGAACATGTTCAATTTGTCATCGATGTTCCAAGGACTCAAAGGAAAAAGAAAAGGAAAAATATGGCAGTTATTCCGCGCTACGGATTTTGAATCGTTGATGTATCCTTGCTTCACTTCTTGCCGCATTCTGGGAATATTTCCATACAAGATTAACGCTTCGACCATCAAGGCTTCCAAACAATGCTATATTCTATCGACCATTATTATCTGCGTTTTTTGCACAATCCAATTAAAAATTCTCTATGAGATCAATACTTCTAACAACATTGTATTCAAAAACATTGGTACACCAAGGGTAATTGAACGTAACTTCTTCTACATTAACAGTGGTTTTACAGTAGTCACCACATTCATTTTGAGTGGACCGCGAATGCGTTTTCTTCAGACCTTACTGAAGGTCTCCTTGAAATTACCCCCGAAATCATATCAGAATTTATCTAAACTGATCCATACCAAGGACATTCTCGGTTTCCTCTTTATATCAGTTCAATTGTCGAGATTAATGTACAACATGCAGTTTAGTATCGTCCGCAAGATTTATGTACTATACATTTACTTGGTGATGCTTCAGATGGATATGCTATATATAAATTGTGTTTGCATATTAAAAGCATGTTTCAAGCAAATCAACGACAATCTGGCGAATCTGCGAGAACTGGACACGAAGGGCGAGCCATATCTTTTGAACGGCACCTATCATAAACAAAGAATTCCATTCCTACTCATGAAGATCATAGCTTTGAAGAAGCAGCATTTGGCAATCAGCGAGACAGTACAGAAGCTAAAAATGGTCTTCACTTTGCAACTTCTTTCAACCATACTTATGACTTTCACTCAAATCACCTTCAATCTGTACATTTACTTAATGCAAATAAAAGGAGATGTGTCTATGAGCAATCAGGAAAGACAGACGTATGACATTGCTTCTGTTACAACTGTAACATATTTGTCTATAAAATTAATGTTGATAGTATGGGCTTGTGAGACCGGCAAAAATCAAGCCATGGAGATCAACAGCACCGTTCACGACGTGTTCAACAGCACCAGCAATCAGCAAATAAAATACGAGGTAAATAAAAAGTATTTACCAACTTTAATGACATATTTTATATATCTTTTTAATTATAATGTGTCGCGTACGCTAATGCGATTTTTAATATAGTAATTTTTAATATAGTATAATTAATAATTATTAATTATACATCTTTCAATTGTATATTTAACAATTTTTTTTATCTAATGTTGTAGTTGCAGCTATTTTCTTTGCAATTATCACATTGTGAAAAGACATTCTCCGCAAAAGGGCTTACTGTGGACGCTACGCTCCTTACTAAGGTGAGTGATCAATCTATGTTTTTATGAATTAAATTTAGGGATGTTTGGCTATGCTTATAGTTTTATGGTATTGTTGTTTTAGGTGTTAGGTGGCATTACCACGTACATAGTAATTTTGATACAATTTATGTTTCTGTCGAATTCTTGCGATGGATAATCCGTAATAGATGCAATCTAGTCAACGAATATACATGGTTGAATGTAGAAGAAATATTTTAAATATACTTATTTTTATTAATGTAAGCAGAATATCATTGTGAGTAGAGTCTCCCGTGGTAAGATATTGCATTGTACACACATATGTATAGACAAATTTAAAAATTTTATATCGCATACGTCTTAATAATCAGTTGCAAATAGATGATATGTTTTATTTATTTAAGTGTACATTGTGTAGTCAGACAATATATGTAATATATTCACTTCTGAGAAACGACACTTTCGCAGTAATTAAAAACATTGGTTTTTCTAGCCATAAGCTAAATAGAAATTGATTTGCTAGATCAGGGAACTTGCAAGAAAGAAATATATCTTACTAACAATAGGTTATAATCAAAATAACAGATATAATGCTTATTAGTTTCATCATAATATTCTGATTTATAACGGAATAGAAAAGAAATAAGCATAAATGATGGCGTGAACTACATTGCTAGTCATACTTACACTCATTGTCAGATAATTTAAGTTCAGAACTGTATACAATTGCTGCCTTGAGCGAGACAAAGCTAAAGGAATATTTTGTTATGTGTCAAGTAACCATGGTGCTTTTCGATATACAACTGTACCTTCGGGATATAACGTGCAAAACAATCATGTGTAATTGTTGCGGCCTATCAAATTAAGTATGCAAACATGAAACTGATAATATCGTCTGCACAATATCCATGTGGATGAGTAATTCTTTTAGATAATGGTAATTTTCTTCTCCTTCGAGAGGAACTTTTGCTCCAAAAATCCATGTTCTTATTGTATGTACAGAATATTCGATTTTTATGACACGATGTTGATATCTATTTTTTGTGTTTTATCTCCATCCTAATTTTCATTATACCAATATCGACAGTCATTAAATTAATATATATATAAATTAATTTGCTTTAAGCATAATTAAATATCTAATTTCAATAAAAGATAATGGAAAAAAATACGATATAAAAAACTTTTAATTTAATTAATTAAAACATAACATTGCATATATATTCACAAAATGCCAGAAAGCAGTAGAAAGTAGGTGCATTGCTAATAGTCACAGCGAATAAAAAAAAATCTTACCATGAGTCCAGCAGCAACATTTATGTAAAATAAAAGTTTGCCTTTTTGTTCTTGAATTTATATCAGCACGAGATCTATCTGCTATACTTTATATTTACCTATATATTTACCTATATATGAATCTAATGGAAAATTGTAAAATATCTTGATAACGTTCACTCGCTTTGTACATGTTTCAGATGCTGAAGGTTATGAATTATATGACTAGGAAATTGTATATCATTATTTTAATACTTCGATGGAAGTTATATATTAAAAATTATATAACATTATCCGCGTGTTTCGTAATAAGCAAGAAACCATAACTTACAATTTTCTGAGTCCTGTTTTGCAACACAACGCAATAATTGTTAGTAGTTTTAAAATTGAACTCGTCCAGTGTAGACAGACTGCGAGTCTATGTCAGTTTATGCATAAGCAGTGTGAATAGCAAAAATCCTCATATAGAGAAGATATTCTTGTAAACGCGTTGATGCCACAATTCATCGACAGCATAATTAATATTTCTCAGATTATCACCTTAAACGTTTCGACGAACATGTACAATTTGTCATCGGTGTTCCAAGGACTCAAAAGAAAAAATAAAAGAGAAATATGGCAGTTATTCCGCGCTACGGATTTTGAATCGTTGATGTATCCTTGCTTCACTTCTTGCCGCATTCTGGGAATATTTCCATACAAGATTAACGCTTCAACCATCAAGACTTCCAAACAATGCTATATTCTATCGACCATTATTATCTGCGTTTTTTGCACAATGCAATTAAAAATTCTTTATGAGATCAATACATCTAACACCATTCTATTCAAAAACATTGGTATACCAAGGGTAATTGATCTTAACTTCTTCTACATTAACAGTGGTTTTACAGTAGTCACCACATTTATTTTGAGTGGACCGCGAATGCGTTTTCTTCAGACCTTACTGAAGGTCTCCTTGAAATTACCCTCGAAATCATATCAGAATTTATCTAAACTAATCCATGCCAAGGACATTATTGGATTTCTCTTTATACTAGTTTGTTTGATAATAATGTACAACTTGCAGTATAGTATCGTCAACAAGATTTATGAACTATACACTTACTGGCTGATGCTTCAGATGGATATGCTATATATAAATTGTGTTTGCATATTAAAAGCTTGTTTCAAGCAAATCAACGACAATCTGGCGAATCTGCGAGAATTGGACATGAAGGGCGAGCCTTATCTTTTGAATGGCTCCTATCATAAACAAAGAATTCCAATCCTACTGATGAAGATCATAGCTTTGAAGAAGCAGCATTTGGCAATCAGCGAGACAGTACAGAAGCTAAAAATGGTCTTTACTTTGCAACTTCTTTCAACGATACTTATGACTTTCACTCAAATCACTTTCAATCTGTATATTTACTTAATGTATATAAAAAGGGATGCGTCTATGAGCAATCAGGAAAGACATATGTATGATGTGGTCTTTGTTACAACTGTAACATATTACTCTGTAAAAATGTTGTTGATAGTATGGGCTTGTGAGACCGGCAAGAATGAAGCCATGGAGATCAACAGCACCGTTTACGACGTGTTCAACAGCACCAGCAATCAGCAAATAAAATACGAGGTAAATAAAAAGTATTTACCAACTTCAATGACATATTTTATATATCTTTCTGATTATAATGCCGCGTACGTTAATGCGATTTCTAATGTAGTAATTTAACAGATTTATATAGTTATACGTCTCTCAATCCTATATTTAACAATTCTTTGATCTGACGTTGCAGATGCGGCTATTTTCCTTGCAAATATCGCATTGTGAAAATGCGTTCTCCGTAAAGGGGCTTACCATAGACGCTACGCTCCTCACTAAGGTGCGTGATCAATCATTTGCTTCCATTAAATAAGTGTAGATATGTTTAGCTATGTTTTATGGTATTAATTGTTTTAGATGGCAGGTAGCATTGCCACGTATTTAGTAATTTTGATACAATTTCTGTTCATGTCGAATTCTTGCGATGGATAATCTGTAATAGATGTAATTTAGTCAACAAAAAAATACATCATGGTTAAATGTAGAAGATATACACTGGGCAAAAAAATTATCGCAACAAAAATTTACGTCAAAAATTTGCCCAACTTCAAATAAGCATAACTCCGCGAAAAATTGTCATATCTGAAAGTTTTTTTTTTATTTTAAAGGGTGAAGTCTGTACTTTAAGAAACCATCGTTAAATTTTGAATTTACCCTTCCCCCCTCTCGCCGTTCTTACAAAAGTAAGGACGTGTTACGTCTTTAAAAAATTGCATACTTTGACACATTCTACGGAGTAGAATGAATTTTTTTCGTAACTACCATGGCAACCATCATAAAATATGGACTTTTCCCAGCAAATTGAAAAAAATTTTAGTCCGTACGTTTTTTTTTCGCCGAGTTATGGTTTATCAAAGTTACCTATGCATTTTTGTGCATTCAATTACCGCCAACATTAGTATTACCCGATGAACACTATTGGGGGAGGTTATTGGTGCGATTTTTCCTATCGTGTGTGTGTGTGTGTGTGTGTGTGTGTGTGTGTGTGTGTGTGTGTGTGTGTGTGTGTGTGTGTGTGTGTGTGTGTGTGTGTGTGTGTGTGTGTGTGTGTGTGTGTGTGTGTTAGCAGAAATTTGTGCAAACTAATTTTTATTCAAACGAGGCATTATTATTACGATTTTGTTTTTTGTTTTCCGAATGAGCAATACAATACAGTGACTGCAATACTGTGAAGTTACTTACGGAAGTAATGTACTGTAAAGTTACTTACTTCAGTATTACAAAACTTCAAATTATTGCAGTTACTGTATTAATGTATTGTATTGCTCATTCGGAAAACAAAAGACAAAATCGTAACAATGTCTCGTTTGAATAAAAATTAGTTTGCAAAAATCTCTGCTAACACACACACACACACACACACACACACACACACACACACACACACACACACACACACACACACACACACACACACACACACACACACACACACACACATACATGATAGGAAAAATCGCACCAATAACCTCCCCATAGTGTTCATCAGGTAATACTAATGTTGGCGGTAATTAAATGCACAAAAATGCATAGGTATCTTTGATAAGCCATAACTCGGCGAAAAAAAATCGTACGGACTTAATTTTTTTTTCAATTTGCAGGGAAAAGTCCATATTTTACGATGGTTGCCATGGTAGTTACGAAAAAAATTCATTCTACTCCACAGAATGTGTCAAAGTATGCAATTTTTTAAAGACGTAACACGTCCTTACTTTTGGAAGAACGGCGCAATGGAGGAAGGATAAATTCAAAATTTAACGATGGTTTCTTAAAGTACAGACTTCACCCTTTAATATGAAAAAAAAATCTTTCAGATATGACAATTTTTCGCGGAGTTATGCTTATTTGAAGTTGGGCAAATTTTTGACATAAATTTTTGTTGCGATAATTTTGTTGCCCAGTGTATTTTAAATCGTTGAGTAGAGGCTCTGTTGGAAATCCAATCGTGAAGGAAACAGGGCTAATTAAGAGCTATTCGCTGTTCTCGATACGAAAGATTTCATCAGTTAATAATTAGTTTCAACTAATTATTGACTGAATAAATCTTTCGCATCGAGAACAGCAAATGGCTCTTAATTAAGCCTGTTTCCTTCACAATATGTTTTAAATATACTTATTTTTATTAATGTAAGCAGAATATCATTGTGAGTAAAGTCTCCCGTGATGAGATATTGCATTATACACACATATGTATAGACAAATTTAAAAATTTTATATCGCATACGTGTTAATAAAATCAGTTGCAAACGGATGATATGTTTTATTTATTTAAATGTAGTCAGACAATATATGTAATATATTCACTTCTGAGAAACGACACTTTCACAATAATTAAAAGCATTGGTTTTTCTAGCCATAAGCTAAATAGAAATTGACTTGCTAGATCAGGGAACATGCAAGAAAGAAATATATCTTACTAACAATGGGTCATAATCAAAACAACAGATAATGCTTATTAGTTTCATCATAATATTCTGATTTATAACGGAATAGAAAAGAAATAAGCATAAATTATTGCGTGAATTACATTGCTAGTCATATTTACAATCATTGTCAGAGAATTTAAGTTCAGAACTGTAAACAATTGCTGCCTTGAGCGAGACAAAGCTAAAGGAATATTTTGTTATGTGTCAAGTAACCATGGTGCTTTTCGTTATACAACTGTACCTTTGAAATATAACGTGCAATACAATCATGTGTAATTGTTGCGACCTATTAAATTAAGTATGCAAACATGAAACTGATAATATCGACTGCACAATATCCATGTGGATGAGTAATTCTCTTAGATAATGGTAATAAATTTTTTCTCCTTCGAGAGGAACTTTTGCTCCAAAAATCCATGTTCTTATTGTATGTACAGAATATTCAATTTTTATGACACGACGTTGATATCTATTTTTTGTGTTTTATCTCCATCCTAATTTTCATTATACCAATATCGATAGTCCTTAAATTAATATATATATAAAATTTAATCTGCTGTAAGCATAATTACATATCTAATTTAAATAAAATAAAATGGAAAAGAAATACGAGTATAAAAAACTTTTAATTTAATTAATTAAAACATTGCATGTAAAGCATTACATTAAAGCATTACATTGCATGTATATTCACAAAATCCCAGAAAGCAGTAGAAAGTAGGTGCATTGCTAATAATCACAGAAAATCGAAAAAAATCTTACCATGAGTCCAGCAGCAACATTTATGTAAAATAAAAGTTTACCTTTTTGTTCTTGAATTTATATCAGCACGAGATCTATCTGCTATACTTTATATTTACCTATATATGAATCTAATGGAAAATTGTGAAATATCTTGATAACGTTCACTCGCTTTGTACATGTTTCAGATGCGCAAGGTTATGAATTATGTGAATTGTATATCATTATTTTAGTACTTCGATGGAAGTTATATATAAAAAATTATATAACATTACCTGCGTGTTTCGTAATAAGCAAAAAACCATAACTTACAATTTTCTGAGTCCCGTTTTGCAACACGACGCAATAATTGTTAGTAGTTTTAAAATTGAACTCGTCCGGTGTAGATAGACTACGAGTCTATGTCAGTTTACGCATTAGCAGTGTAAATAGCAAAAATCTACATTTAGAGAAGATATTCTTGTAAACACGTCGATGCCACAATTCATCGACAGCATAATTAATATCTCTCAAAATATCATCCTAAACGTTTCGTCGAACATGTTCAATTTGTCATCGATATTCCAAGGACTCAAAGGAAAAAAACAAGGAAAAATATGGAAGTTGTTCCGCGCTGCGGATTTTGAATCGCTGATGTATCCTTGCATCACGTTTTGCCGCATTCTGGGAATATTTCCATACAAGATCAACGCTTCGACCATCAAGGCTTCCAAACAGTTCTATATTCTATCGACCATTATTATCTGCGTTTTTTGCACGATTAAATTAAAAATTCTCTATGACATCAATACTTATAACAATGTTACAATAAAAAAAATTGGTACACCAAGGGCAATTGAACTTAACTTCTTCTACATTAACAGTGGTTTTACAGTAGTCACCACATTCATTTTGAGTGGACCGCGAATGCGTTTTCTTCAGACCTTACTGAAGGTCTCCTTGAAATTACCCCCGAAATCATATCAGAATTTATCTAAACTAATCCACGCCAAGGACATTATTGGATTTCTCTTTATACCAGTTTTGTTGATACTAATATACAATATGCAGTATAGTATCGTCAGCAAGATTTATGATTTATACATTTACTGGCTGATGCTTCAGATGGATATGCTATATATAAATTGTGTTTGCATATTAAAAGCTTGTTTCAAGCAAATCAACGACAATCTGGCGAATCTGCGAGAATTGGACGTAAAGGGCGAACCATATCTTTTGAACGGCACCTATCATAAACAAAGAATTCCATTCCTACTGATGAAGATCATAGCTTTGAAGAAGCAGCATTTGGCAATCAGCGAGACAGTACAGAAGCTAAAAATGGTCTTCACTTTGCAACTTCTTTCAACGATATTTATGACTTTTTCTCAGATCACTTTCACTCTGTACATTTACTTAATGTATATAAAAAGGGATGCGTCTATTAGCAATCAGACAAGACATATGTATGATATGGTCTTTGTTACAGCTGTAACATATTACTCTGTAAAAATGTTGTTGATAGTATGGGCTTGCGAGACCGGCAAGAATCAAGCCATGGAGATCAACAGCACTGTTTACGACGTGTTCAACAGCACCAGCAATCAGCAAATAAAATACGAGGTAAATAAAAAGTATTTACCAACTTCAATGACATATTTTATATATCTTTCTGATTATAATGCCGCGTACGCTAATGCGATTTCTAATGTAGTAATTTAACAGATTTATATAGTTATACGTCTCTCAATCCTATATTTAACAATTCTTTGATCTGACGTTGCAGATGCGGCTATTTTCCTTGCAAATATCGCATTGTGAAAATGCGTTCTCCGTAAAGGGGCTTACCATAGACGCTACGCTCCTCACTAAGGTGTGTAATCAAACATTTGCTTCCATTAAATAAGTGTAGATATGTTTAGCTATGTTTTATGGTATTAATTGTTTTAGATGGCAGGTAGCATTGCCACGTATTTAGTAATTTTGATACAATTTCTGTTCATGTCGAATTCTTGCGATGGATAATCTGTAATAGATGTAATTTAGTCAATAAAAAGGTACATATATTATAGTTGAATGTAGAAGATATATTTTAAATCGTTGAGTAGAGGCTCTGTTGGAAATCCAATCGTGAAGGAAACAGGGCTAATTAAGAGCTATTCGCTGTTCTCGATACGAAAGATTTATTCAGTTAATAATTAGTTTGAATTAATTATTGACTGAATAAATCTTTCGCATCGAGAACAGCAAATGGCTCTTAATTAGCCCTGTTTCTTCACAATATGTTTTAAATATACTTACTTTTATTAATGTAAGCAGAATATCATTGTAAGTAGAGTCTCCCGTGGTGAGACATTGCATTATACACACATATGTATAGACAAATTTGAGAATCTTATATTACATACGTGTTAATAATCAGTTGCAAACGGATGATATGTTTTATTTATTTAAGTATACATTGTAGTCACACAATATATGTAATAATATATTCATTTATAAAAAACATTATTTTAGAATTATTAAATAAATCATATTTAATTTCTTAATACTCTTGCGTTATAATTTATATAAATTACTACTTAAATATTAATAAATCAAAAGTGAATTCAAAATTTATTTTTAATGTGCAAGAATATCTATAATTAATACATTAAATTGTGTTTCGAATAAAATGTTGCTTAGCGATGACTGATATAGTGGTCTGTTCTTTACAGCTGAACTGGCTGCACTAGTTCAGAGTTCATCTTTTTCCTTCTAATGTGGTGTAAAAAAATAAACTCTGAACTAGTGCAGCCAGTTCAGCTGCAAAGAACAGACCTATAAGTAATATACAAATGAGTAAAGAAGTTACTTTTTTATTTTATTGATGTTGTATTGATGGTGATATTAATGCGACGATTCAGTAATAAATGCAATTTTGCAAATTATATCTGCAATTTGAAATTATATCTCCACATTCTGCGCTGAAAGCTGAAAGACATATAATTTTCAAAGATTTTCGTTGTCACTACAAAGTGCCTTTCTTCTTATATTCAACAAGTATTACGCAGAATTGTACTTCTTTTATTACTTTGTTATTATCGAATCATAAAGTTTCTCTCATACCTGACAATTCGAAAGTGACATGTCAATAATTTTCTCAAATGTTTAACGTAAGTGATGAGATAATTCTTCTCCAAAATTGAATTTTTTAATGTAAAAATATGCACTTTTTTGATGATATTTTATTGAATCGTCTGCGAATATTTATAGCTTCAGTATTGCAGAAAGTAATCAGAACATTGACTGTTCCAGCCACAAGCTAATTGTAAGTAGAAACTGACTTGCAATGAGGGAAATTGCAAGAAGGGAATATCTTACTAATCATAAATCAAAACAACATATACAGTGCTTATTCATTTCTTGGTAAAATTCTGATATTTTATGACTAAATACGGAGTAAATAAGCATAAATGATTATGTAAAAGACATTCAAATATACAACTACGTATAATAAATATTTGATGTACATATACGTATAATTATATGTATAAATATGTATAAATGTTCATCAAATATTTATTATACGTAGACTATAATGTATCTGTATTATAAAATCAGTTAAGAATTTTATTCAGATAAATATATCGATTAATTCTAATCGAGGTAGTAGCATCGAGGTAGTAGTATCTCGATTAATTCCAAACGAGGTAATTGCATTGTCTTTGCACTAGAATAAAGTCTTTTGTAAGGATACATTTGTTACAAATGTTTTTCGCAATGACATTTCTTAAAATATGCTCAATTTATCAATATTTGCATGTACACTATTTATGCGCGCGCCCACACGCAAAGTTTATTTTGTTGTATTAAAATAAACGTGCGAAAATATTTGTAATTCATAATTACCTAGTATAAATTAAGGCAAGAAAATAAATATTTAAAATAACATGTTGTATGAGTAGAATAGGTATTAATATTTTTGAACCCTGAATAACATATTTGCGTGTATATTTATAATTACACATTTATGTGCATTTGTTTGTTTGTTTGTTAAGACCAAAAGAACTATATCTTGAAGAGTTGTGATATAAAAACATCCTATTTGAATAAAAATGTAAAGTTTAAAAATAATTAGTCTTTATTAATGGATCCTTGAAACAGCCATTGACTATCCACGTCGACGGCAATCTGTCTTGTGCTTCGTGTACTCATAATCCATATTGTCATAGCAATTATACATAATTTTTTTATATTCTGCGTCCGAACAATAACAAATGTCGATCGAAGAGACCATGGTTACTTCACGACTAACAAGTGACCCATATGAGTCCTTACCACTTGACACTCTCGCAGTTTTAAATTCAAACTTGGTACGAATAGATCGACACTGAAGAGTTCATATTGGTACACATATTTGTTATAAAAAGACAAACTTTAATGGCATAAAAAGACTGAAGCTCTCTCAATCATGATTTACTAGATGATAGAGTGCATTTATAAAGTAATTAATAATTTTTAAAATTGTTAGTTCTTCAATGACACTCCACTAATTCTGTCCAGCTTGTGAAACTTGTCGAAGTTGCAAGAACGAGCCAATGCCAAAATGTGGAAAAGATGGCGATTGTTCCACGCTACGGATTTTGAATCGTTGATGTATCCCTCATTTACATTTTGCTACATTCTTGGAATATTTCCGTATAAGATCAATGTTTCGGCCTTCGAGATTTCCAAACCACGTTACATTCTATCGACGGTCGTTATGTGTGTTTGTCTTATTGGCTTACTGAGCAGTCTCTATTTGATAGACATTTGTGGAATCCCGAAGTTAAAAGGTGTACCCAGGATTCTTGAGCGTAATTGCTATTACATACTCAGTGGTTTTATAGCGATCGTCACGTACATTTTGAGTGGTCCACGAATGCGTTTACTCCAAACCATAATGGAAATCTCTTGGAAATTGCCTCCGGAGTCATACCAAAAGCTATCCAGGCTAATTCACGCCAAGGACATTTTGGGCTCCTTTCTACTACTTATTATAGTAGTACCGATGTATTTCATGATGAATTTCCATATTGTATTCAAGATTTTCTTAGCATACGTTATTCTGATGATATTTCACATAGATATGCTGTATATGAATTGTGTTTGTACACTAAAAGCTTGTTTCAAGCAAATCAGTGATAATCTGGAGCACGTACAGGACTACATGACGAACGATGAGGTGTATCATCTTAGCCGGATGTATTGCAAGCAAAGAAGTCCATTCTTGTTAATCAAACTAAAGGCCTTGAAGAAGCAGCATCAGATGATTAGTAACGCAGTGCAGATGATGAATATGATTTTCAGTTTGCAACTGCTCGCTACCATAATTCTGACTTTCATCGAAATCACTTTTCATCTTTACTTTGATTTATTGTATTGGCAAAAGGGCATTTCCATGATCAATGTAGATGATAGTATCTATAAAATGTTCTTGATGACGTACATACCGTATTATACTATAAAAATAATGTTGATAGTGTGGGCCTGTGAGTCCACCAAGAATCAGGCTTTGCAGATTGGCACCACGATTCACGACGTATTTAACAGCATTGGCGATAATGAAATAAAAAATGAGGTAATAAAATATATAATTTAATTTGTACATTTTCTAAATATGTTGCTAATGCAAGTTTTATACATTAAATCTAAATTTATGATCTAAATTTGTATCCTCCAATTCTGTTATTAATTAATTTACGATATGATGACTTTGCAGTTGCAATTGTTTTCCTTGCAAGTTCTTCATCGCAAAAATATATTTTCCGCGATGGGTCTCACTGTAGACGCGAAGCTTCTCACTGCGGTAAGTTATCGATTATATGTTTATAAATATTAAAGGAATATAATAAAGAAAATTAATTCATTTTCTTAATTTTCTTTTTAGATGGTGGGTAATATCAGCACGTATTTATTAATATTGATACAATTTTTAAATATGTCACATTTTTGCGCTAAAGAAATCGCCACAAATGTTGCAGAAATAATTCAATGAAATAAAGAGGGTACAGTCGATTGTGTAAATATCTATTTTAGTAGTAAAGATATTATCTCTTTCTTATTAGAATATTTTAGTAGAGTATGAACAGGCAAAGTTAATATTGCATTGCTGCAATATTTCATAAATCTATTTTTATTACTTTATTGACGGTTTATGATTTATTATATATAATTTCCTAGCTTTTAAATTGTTGGTTTCTCATCTCAAAATTCAAAATAACTTTAACCTTTAGACCGCCGGCATTTGATGAGTTTTAATCCTCTTAGAAAGTCCTCAAATTGTTGTGCTTATATCTTATATGTAACATATACAAAGTTCCGATCACACATAGAGTCTATATTTAGACTTTCCGGCGGTCTAAAGGTTAAAACCTGACATAATAAAGCAATTTGAACAGCGGCATTGTTTCTTGTGACCGAAAATTATAAGAAACACATACTCTGATTAACGTTACTTAACAAAAAATTTTTGTTGGGTCTGTATAATCTTTTATTCCTATGTTTTCCTATAATAGTTGAATACGTGAACTAGATATTTCGTCATATTTATATTCAGCAAATTCAAGTTTAAAACTGCAAAATTACACAATTACACAAATTAGTACATCGAGCGAGGAGAGGCTAAGAGAATATTTTGTTAGGTGTCAAGTAACCATGGTATTCTTCAATGAACAACTATACACTCCAGATACAGCGTATAGAATAATGATGTTACGACCCATAAAATCAAGTATGCAAACATGAAACAGATAATATCGACCTGCACAATATTCATGTAAACGAGTAATTCTCCAAGATATGCTAGTTTCTTTTTCTTCGCATTTTTGTTTTAAAAATCCATATCTTTACTGCGTGTACAGAATACTTGATATTTTTATGACACAATTTAAAATTTGTTATTTTATTTTCTACATACATTTTAATTTTTTTCATACAAATATTCTTAAATTAATAGTTCAATCTGCGTTAAACATAGTTACATATCGAATTTCAATAAAATAATAGAAAAAAAATAAAAATATAAAAAGCATTTAATTCACCTAAAACATTATGTGCATATTCACAAATATCGCAAAGCAGTAGAAAAGTAGGTGCACGTGCAATAATCATAGCAGATCGGAAAAAAGTCTTACCGTGAGCCCAACATTCTTTGTAAAAAATAAAAATTTGCATTTTGTTCTTGAATATATGTATTATATATTAGCCGAGTTGTATCACACACACACACACACACACACGCACGCACACGCACACGCCACGCAACACGTGCACACGCACACGCACACACGCACACGCACACGCACACGCACACGCAAACAACAGCACATACACGTACACGCACACACACGCACACGCACACGCACACGACACAACGCAACGCACAGCACACGCACACGCACACGCACACGCACACGCACACGCACACGCACATACAAGCACACAGCAGCATCACACACATCACACACACACACACACACACACACACACACACACACACACACACACGCACACACACACGCACACCTATAACTTTTCAATACCTATATAATGTATCTAATGCAAAATATCTTGATAATGTTTATTCGTCTTGTACAAGTTTTAGATGCGCAAGATTATGAATTATGTGGCAGTTATTATATATCATTAACTCATGCATGCTGCGACGGTGATAAGAGCCATAATAGTTACATTATGACATAAAAATTCTAAGTTCTGTTTTGCAACATGACGCAATAACTGTTAGTAGTTTTAAAATTCAACTCGTAAAGAGTAAATGGACTGTGAAAAGTTTATTTCAGCTTAGTTGTAAGGACACAGCAGAAAGTTACACTTGGAAAAGAAATTCTTGTAAACACGTTAATATCAAAGTGCATTGGTAACATAATTAATATTTCTTAGATTATATAGTTTATGATTTAAATTATCATTCTCCATAACGCTTCGGTAAACATGTTCAATTCGTCATCGACGTTCCAAGGACTCAAAGGAAAAAGAAAAGGAAAAAATGGCAGCTATTCCGCGCTACGGATTTTGTGTCGTTGATGTATCCGTGCTTCTGGTTTTGCCGCATTCTGGGAATATTTCCATACAAGATCAACGCTTCGACCATCAAGACTTGTAAACCACGCTATATTCTATCGACCATCATTACCTGCGTTTTTTGCATCCTCGAATTAATAAATCTCTATGACGCCAATATTTCTAAAAATTATGTAGTTGAAAAAATTGGGATACCTGAGATGCTTGATTTTTACTTTACACACATTGTCGGTGGTTTCATAGTATTCACCACGTTCATTTTGAGTGGACCACGAATGCGTTTACTTCAAACCATACTGGAGCTCTCTTTGAAATTACCTCCGAAATCATATCAGAACTTATCTAGACTGATCCATGCCAAGGACATTATTGGATTCTTCTTTTTAGTCGTACAAATGTGGATATATTTCAATTTGGAGTCTCATGTTTTGCGCAAGTCTCTTGTGATATACATAAGTATGCTGGTGTTACAAATGGATATGCTATATATGAATTGTGTTTGCATACTAAAAGCTTGTTTCAAGCAAATCAACGACAATTTGGTGAATCTGCAAGAACTCGTAACAAAGGGTGAGCCACATCTCTTGAGCGGCACCTATCGCGAACAAAGAATCTCATTTCTACTGATGGAGATTATAGCTTTAAAAAAGCGTCATCTGACAATCAACGACGCAGTACAGACGCTAAAAATGGTCTTCAGTTTACACCTTCTTTCAACGATACTTGCGACTTTCGTTGAAATCACTTTCGACCTGTACTATTATTTAATGAAAGTAGTATATGGGGGTGAGCTTTTGAGCAAAGAAGAAATACAGATATATTACAACGCCTGTATTATAGCTGCAACATATTTCTTTATAAAATTGGTGTTGATAGTGTGGGCCTGCGAAACTGGCAAGAATCAAGCTATGGAAATCAGCACCACCGTTCACGAAGTGTTCAATAGTGCCAGCAATGAGCAAATAAAATACGAGGTAGTTTTAAACAATTTACAACTTTAGTGGCATATTTTATATATTTGCTATGTCCGACGTATGCTAATGCAATTTTTAATATAGTAATATATCTAATTTATATAATTAGTTTTTTAATCTTATATTGAACAATTTTTTAATATAACGTTGTAGATGCAGTTATTTTCTTTGCAACTATCGCATTGTGAAAATAGGTTTTCCGCAAAGGGGCTTACTGTTGATGCTACGCTTCTCACTGCGGTGAGTGATGATTCTTTTGTTTTCATTAAATCAAATAAATGTAGACATATTTAGCTTTATTTGTAATATTACTTTTTTTAGATAGTAGGTAGCATTACCACGTATTTAGTAATTTTGGTACAATTTTTGGCCACATGGAATTCTTGCAATAGAAAATCTGTAATGGATTCAATCTAGGTAAAAAAAAATTAAACACACATAATCAAACATGGAAAAAATATTTTAAATAAACTTTTTTTTATCACTGTCAGTAAAATCGTTGTGAGTAGAGTCGCTCGTAGTGCTTTATATTTATAGAGATATTGCATATATGTACATATATGTACAGAGAAATATAAAAATCTTATATCATATAGTGTTATATATAATAATCAGTTGCAAACAGCTGATACGTTTTATTTATTTATTTGTAGTCAGACACACAATATACACAATATATGCAATTTAAGATATATCACTTTGGAATTATTAAATACATCACAAAATCTAATTTCTAAATTACTCTTGCGTTATAATTTATATAGATTAATATATATTTAAATATTAGTATGCTAGCTCATTAGTGTAATCAACACGCGAAAACATTTGCTATTCACAATTATCCTGTGTATAAGTTAAACTTGATCAGCGGTGTGTCATGATATAAATGTCTCACTTGTAAATTAAAAATTATTAATTATATTGTCCGTGCATTATAACATCAATATGATTGCGACAACTTTCTCTTCAAATGTAATATCTTACTTTTATTCTCCTCATTAAATACGTGAACTAGATTGCATGTCCTATTTATATTCAGTGAGTTCAAAACTGCGAACAATTGCTGCATCGAATGAATAAGGCTAAAGGATATTTTGTTAGACGTTAAGTAACGATTAAATAACCATAGTGTTCTTTGATGAGTAACTGTATTCTCGAGATACAACGCGTAGAATAATTATGTGTAATTGATGCGACCTATCAAATTATATATGCAAACATGAAATACAGATAATATCGACTGCACAATATCACGTGGACAAGTAATTCTCCAAGATATTCTAGTTTCCCCTTCTTCGACTTTTTGCTTTGAAAATTCATATTTTACCTGCGTGTATAAAATGCTATCTTTATGACACAATTTGAAATCTATTTTTTATTTTCTACATACATTCTAATTTTCTTTATATAAATATCGAATCACATTTCTTAAATTAATCATTTAATCTGCTTTAAGCATAGTTACTGTACATATCTAATTTCATTAAGAGATAATGTAAAAGAAATAATAATATGAAAACATTTAATTTAATTAAAGCTATATAGCATATATATTCACAAAATGTCGCAAAGCAGCAGAAAATAAGTGCATTGCTAATAATTATCCGATGGAAAAAATCTTACCATGAGCATGAGTTTAACACCAACATTTATGTAAAATAAAAATTTGACTTTCAATTTCTGACTTTACATCAGCATGAAATAATCTACTGTGACTTTCATGTACCTCCAATACAAATATATATAATGGAAAATTGCGAAATATCTTGATAATGCTTCTGTTTTGTACAAATTCTAGATGCGCAAGATTAGGTGTTACTGACACAGCAATATATTATTAACTTCTGCGTGCTCCAAAAGTGATAAGAAAAAAAGCAATAGGTAGTTACATTATAACTTACAATTTCCTGAACATTGTTTGCTACTCAAACGCAATAATTGTTAGTAGTTCTAACATTAAACCTGTCTGGTGCAGCCTGCGAGAAGTTTATGTCGGTTTACAAATTCGCCGTGGAACACAAAATAGAATCACGCTTGAAAGAGAAATTCTTTTAAACACGCTGATACCAAAGTGAATTAATATTTTACAATTATAGTCTACAATTACATTGTCGTTCTCGCTTACGCAAACATGTTCAATTTGTCATCGAAGTTCCGAGGACTCAAAGGGAAAAGAAAAGGAATAATATGGCAGCTATTCCGCGCTACGGATTTTGTGTCGTTGATGTATCCTTGCTTCTGGTTTTGCCGTATTCTGGGAATATTTCCATACAGGATCAACGCTTCGACCATCAAGACTTGCAAACCACGCTATATCCTATCGACCATTATTATCTGCATTTTTTGCACTCTCGAATTTAAAGTTCTCTATGACGTCAATAAAAATTACGCAATGAAAGAGATGGGATAACTCAGTTTACTTGA